>VZTO01023342.1:39884-55253 GCA_013400615.1 Syrrhaptes paradoxus | reverse complement strand
GCCTGGAAGCCTGCTTGCTGGGAGGGGAATGCAAAAGAGAAGAGAGACCATCCTATGGATATTTGCTGCCTCGCTGGCCCTGGGCAAGACTCATTTAGCATTAATGCTTTCAAAAATCCTTAGAAATAGCTTGGTTTATAAGCATTAAACTTACACCAAGAAGCACAGTATCAATAAGGATGGCTAGCAGCCCTGTCTTTAGTAACTTCTAGTGTTACCAGTATTTAGAAATGCCAATTAATCAGCACGCAGACCAGAGACAGGATTTATTGTCGAACTATGATTGATAGTCTTGTCTGTGGGATTTTCCCACATCTTTGCTGCATCTGTGAAATGACACACTCCTTGTGTCTGTAAATAACCTGAAGTGTATATATATGTGTGTGTATATATAAATATATGTGATATCCATAAACCTGGACAGGAAGGACAGCCTGTAGAAAAATGGCATAACTGTGAAGCACAGTGGTAGTCATTCAAAGTAAAATGACAATTTTCATTGGTTGTAGAAAAGTGATAATGCATAATTCCTAATCACTGTCACGTGATGCAAGTCGGATTTGACCATAAGTGTCTGTGTTTTTCAGCCAGTTGCACAAAGAAATTCCAGGGAAGGAACCATGGGATATGGTTTAACATTTTCCAAATCTGTTTTGAAAAATGCCGATGAGCATCTATATATCAAACTGATGATACAGATATGAAATATCTGAAACCAAGATATCAAAGATTCTTCACTTTCCTATAAAACTAATTTGGTAGCATGCCAGTTTTGTGATGTAAATCTCTTCCTCCTTAATAAACAATAACAATACATCTTTGGCCATCATTTTTCCCTCCTGAGGTTGTTGCTGCTATCTGTAATTTCCGTAAAGTTTCCATGTTAACAATGCTTACTTCTCTGTATACTTCCATGACTAGTCAGTGCACACTTTCAGAAAAACAAAACATCTCATGTAAATGTTTTGTGCATGCCTGTTCCATGTTTTTTTGAATTAATACAGCTAAGACATGTTTTAGCATAGAGTGAAGTATCACATTTAGATTTGCTAATCTACTCCACCTTTGCCAGTTTTTTCTTTTTATTATGCAGAGTGCTCATATCTGGCAAGATATTTCACTGCTTGGGTTTTTGCTTTAAGAATTATCAAACATGTTATAGATCGTATATATTATTGGAAACAGAATNGTGTGGAATGAGCTCCAGGAAACTAGTGATAGACCATCTGTATCATAGCTGTACGTGTGTTAAGAGCGTGCTTCTTCTGTCATGAGTTTATAGATGGGGAGCTGGGACGGCCTAAGTGTTGGCCTTCACAGCTGATCTGGCACGTGGTATGTTAATACATTGGGTGTTTTAATACATTACAGATTTAGAAGAAGTGATAAATCTGTGCTTCCACTTCTCTCCCAGAGAACCTTTTTGCAGGTTCTGTTATTTGGCTGTGCTCTGAGCTTGACTTGGGTTAAAATTAATGGAGTTTGGGGGAAAAGAAGTTGATTTATCCAGGTGATTTGTTTGAGAGGGTAGCTGAACAAGTAATTGTGCAGACACTGCCCAAGGAGGGTGCCTACTTGTTAGGGACAAGAAGGATTTCAGGAGTGGAAATTATTCATTCATTGCCTAGGGTATAATTGCATGGACTTCAGCCCTTGTCCAGTACTCCTGAGGTGAAAGACAACTTCTGTAGAGGATCATGCAGACAGTGCTAGTCCTACGCATCAGTGCTGTTTTTATGTTAATGTCTCAGGTAATATTACTGTCGGTAAAGATTGTGGTGGTGGTGCTTATAAAAATATACTTGAGGGTTCTACACATACTGGTTTACTTATCGTGCTTTGTTTGGAAAAGAATTTTGTAATTAAGTTAAAATAATTAAATCGGATATTATGAGCACAGGATAGATTTCAAGCATTCTTTTTTTTTGGCAACCCTCGAGGTTACAAAATATTACACTTGCATTAGCATCTTGGAGTCTCTTGAGCAGAGATTTTGGGTACATTAATAAGAAAAGTTCAGCTAAGGTAGAGTAAGAAGACTGTGTCTTGGCACAGACAGTGCATGACATGCTTACGACTGGTGGCTTGGCTTCCACTTTCTTTTCAGTAAGAAAATTCTAGAAAATTTAATTGAAAGTGCAACATCACATGATTCTGTAATTATCTTTCTCTCTAATATAAAGTATTTCAAAATGACATTTTGAAAATCAGTGGCACCGTGTCCAGAATGAATACAAGTATTACAAGGAACCATTTATCCAATTTTACTGTGCAATCTGAATGTTAACTCTTGCTTAGAACACCTCAGAAAAGGCAGTCAAGTTTTTAACACAGTAGAAAGTGGCTTCATTCAGACAAAGATGGTATCTGCCCCTCCACTTGGGGATACGTGGCTTCAGGGAAATATTCAACACCTTGAAAAACCAGCTATGCCCTTAATGCAGAAAGGTTTCAAAAAACATCTCGAGGTGAGGGAGTGACCTAGTCTCCTGCATCCCAGTGGGCAGTGAGTGGTCGGCGAGTATGCTGAGTGTCTAAGCCTTGTATTGCCCAAATCTTGCTGTTCTAGCCTGTAGAAAGCTACACAGGTTATGCCATGAGCTGATTATTTGCATCTCTTGAAAACCCATCTATTCTTGGCTTTTCAAGCCTTTTCTGGTTTAATTGCTTCAAACATGCTGTTGGGAACTGCTATAACTTTGAACCAGTTAAATCTGAAGTAAAACATTGAATGATATACATACAAAACCTTCCTTTCTTGTTTCTGTAAGTATTTGCTTAGCCTTTATACTCTATTTTACCTTTTTTGAATTGATATTGTAGTTTATATGATGGTTATTTCTTGTAGTTGAACTTCATAATTGCTGCTGACTTAGGGCCTTACTCTAGTTAATATATTCATGCACACACTATTTCCCTTGGGTTTTTTTGTTTTGTTTTTCTTAAATCTTTTTGCCATAATGACAATAAATGATTTCTTTGATTGCGTGTTGAGAGGGCAGAAATGCTATGCCAGCAGCCTTTTTTTATTCTTTGCTGCTTCTACTATTCTTTTGCTGGCTCCCGTGAGGAATAAGATCTATTCACTTCAGTAATTTTCTTGCATACTTAGCTGCAATTGCACCCTTTAGTAATTATTATTTAATTAACTCCAAAGTATTGCATGAATAGTGCAAAATTTAAAAATGCAAAAGAAGGAAAAAGGTCAAAACAAGGTTTTTTTATATTTCAATTCCATAAGCATTGTTTCTTGAAATTTTTGTGTAAGGTATTAATAGGACAGTGACATTAAGTGGTCTGTATAATTGTAGAAGTATGAGAGGTATGTAGTAAAAGAGAATTTGTCATGTAGCTGGGGATCAAATTTGTTTTCGTAATTTGTAGTGAGAATTTCTTAGAGCCTTTAACAGGACCCTTTTCTAATATTGAAATTTTAATTCTGCTTTACCTTTTCTAGATGTTTTCTTTTCAGTTACCAGAAGTTGACTAAATATAATTTTTTTATAAACACATTGACTAATTCTGGCAGAAAAAACACTTGTTTATATTTGATATCTACTTATAGATGAGTAGATCTGCCTGTGAATGTGAAAATGAGCAGTAAATGTTTGTGACTCTGTATTTGTGTGAAGGCAACATAAAGACTGGCTTTTAATAAATAAAAGTGTCTGGGTTTGTTTTCTAGTGGATGGCTGTATACACAGAGCTGCTGGGCCCTGCTTAGTTGCTGAATGTCGCAACCTGAGTGGCTGTGAGACTGGACAAGCAAAAATTACGTGTGGATATGACCTACCTGCAAAATGTAAGTCAGCCCTTTCAGCATTTTCTTTTTGTTTCAGGCACGTGGAGCTGGTATGCATGCTTTATTTCCCTGTAGTCAAATTCAACAAGGTATTAATTTTGCAAAATTAGCAGTGGGACTTAATTAAGCATGTTCTGTAATAATGTCTTCCCCTCAAAGCAGTTCAGGCTTTTCTAAATAATTATTTCACCTATGTTATCCAATGAAAACCTACATGTCTCTAAAATATAAGGTGTCTTTCATGTTCATTTTTTTGCAAGCTAAAACATATCCTTTCATATGCATAATAAAAATGTGAAATACTTTATGAAGTATGAACAAAATATACATTATCATATTTAAGTTCCATGGAGACAATTTTTGGAAATGTTGCCTATTTCACATTCTTCATGCAGATTCCTTGATTGTGAATACTTTTGGAGCTGAGGAGATCGAAGCGATGTACTGTGTTTCCAGCTGCTGCGTAGAGGCTGATTGGCAATTCCTATGAAGTCATCTGTAACACTTTAGCTTTCAGCAGAGTGCAGCTCAGTGCTTGAATGTTTTTGCATGTTGAAAGTGGAATTGTAAAAATTCCTATCCTATTCAAAATAGGAAGACGGCTATTTGACCTTGTTGCATAGGTGTTGAGCTTGTCTTGGAAAAAACTTACATGTTGACAGCATCTTGGTTGGCCAGTCTGTTATGTAAGAGTAAAAGGTGGGAAATCTCTTCAAGTTAGGAACTTACAGAGCAATATATTAAGATATGATGATACAAACACCAAGAAAGCATTACAAACAGCATATAACTAGAATTCAAGATCTCTTTCTTTTATACGCAGTTTGCACTAGGGACACAGCTCATTCAAATGAATTTAGATGTGTTATCATAATTTGTTCTACATTTGTTAATGGAAAATCAAATGCTTACTGCAGCAGCAGGTATCTTGTTAGGTTCCTACAGCCCTTAATACCTTAGGTAAAGAAGAAAATTGTGTTCCCAGTTGTTTGTTGACACCTTCTATGATGATGAGAACTACCAATTATTTCCTTGACAGCTTGGGTTGCTATATACAGGAAAGCTTTCCTATATTGTATACCTAGTTTTACCACATATTAATGGTTATTTATGAAAGGTTAATTTGACTAGTGGTCAGGGAAATTGTTGAGGAGGATTCAGTGTGGTAGTTATGTTGCGTTATGGCCAAAATCTTCACTAGATTCCTATAAAACTGATAGGATTGTTTGATAGCACATTGTAATTTACTCTATTGGGTATTTTTGTTGTTTAATTCTTCCCCTTAAAAAAATATATATATATATAGGGAAGGACAGAAAAGCTGTTCATCCATAATTCCTCACATGTATTTTAATCAGAGAAATTAAATACGAGGTACCAAAGCCACAAGCACTGAACTGTGCTAGAGAGAGAAAGGGTCATGTCTGAGGTGTGGCCTCCCTTTACATTTTATAGCAGTTTAATGGGTCTTACTTAAGTTAGGTTTGTAGAATGAGATCCTGTTTGAAGACTATAGGAAAAATTTTTGGTTTGTTCTTTGTGTAGGAATAGCAAAACAAAACCATGAGAAAACCCATTATCACTTGTAGTTGGAAACAAAACCTGTAGCCAGACATAGCGAAAATTCAATATTCAGCTTAATCACTATTCTTAGAATTGAAATTGCATCAAAGACACATTTATTTCTATTTGATCATGCATCAACGTGAGGGGGGAAACGAGACATTGACTGACACACAGACACAAGGAGGGAAATGTACAGTTTGCATGCAGAGGCTGAAAATCAGATGCTTTTAATTTCTTAGATTTTTTCCTTAAAACATATTTGTGTTCATCAGCTGTTGTTTTCTTTTACTTTTTGCTTTAGCAGCTTTTGGTTATAGGCTCATTAAATTATTGTACCTTGTAGACCATTCATCTGAAAGTGATTGAACACTCAAGACTCTGTTTTCATATTTTAAAGAACTATAGAGCCACTGGAAATATCCTGTCACTCTCTGTCACTTTGTCATAATAGTGTGACAATTTAACTGTGGAGACTATTTCACATGTGATTTTTGTGATGCGAGCAGCAACATGATGGAAGGTCTGAACTTTCCCCATCCAGATGTGCTGTGATGCAATTTTTTTGTGTCAGCCATTTCTTGAAGGTTATAGGTGAATGGATAACTGCCAGCTTTCACAATGAGTTTGCTTTTCACTTATCTATTTGTGTACAGGAGACCAACTACAATAATCCATTAACAGTTTGAGTAGTGCAATGATTGTTTTGTTGTCTCTGCTCATGATTGTAGTTCGTTGAGTAATGATAGTAAATGAGAACTGTATTTCCTAGCGTGATGAATTGTTATTTTTTTGTTATTTAACAGAATTGTAATATGTTACAATCATATTTCCTACCCCTGGGATTTTCTCATCTCTAGTTGTTGTTCCTGAAATGCTTTGCTTGGAAGCAGTTTGCTGAAATCAGCAAAGCCGCTCTGGGATGGAGCAGCCTGCATGTGAGCTGTATTTGGGCTTAAGCTAAGGACTCCGTGTTAAAGAAGTTTCAGTATTCAAAGGTCATGCAGCATATTGCTTTGTTTTATAAACAACTTGAAGGAAGGTGGAAATAAGTTTGGCATTTGAAGGGAAGGTATGCTTTGTTAGGAAGCTAGTAGTTGGTAAATAAAAAACATTGGCAATCGCCTTTATGATCTGTTGTATTTTTATTGAATACTTGGTTGTATTTACTTAGGTTAAATAAGAACAGGTCTGATAATTTCTTCACAAAGTAAAAATTGAAAAACAATGACTGAAAAATGCAAAGATTGAGAGTATAGGCTAGCTTTCTGTGATTTGTTCTTGTTGCATCTGACTCAGAGATCAGTTTGTGAAATATACACGTAACAGTAAGGTTCAGGGAGAGAATACATAAAATAGTTCATTTTTTTTCTCATCTTTTTATCCTAATAGTGTGAACAGACCAAGATTAACATGTCCATAGACTAGAGATGTTGCTTTATGATCTTTTCAAGATATATATTTGTGACTGTATAGTCTGTATGAAAGTAGAAGTGAAATCAAATTTAGTGTTCTAATTACTAGTTAATGTAATGTTCAGTACAGTTTTACAGAAGTTAGTGTAATCACCATCTGCCTTCTGTGCTGAAAAAGCCTACACAAAGCACCCCCCAAAATGCCAACTGAGTTATTTGCTGAATACATAATTTGGTTGATGTCATCTATTGTTGTTTTTCAGCAAACACCTATACAGGCACCCATGTTTTCATAGTGCTTTGGAGGTAGTGCTTTTTGCTCAGATATTTTCTTTAATGCTCTCCCAGACCGATCATCAATTCTCTAATTTCTGTACTTCATAGAGTCGTAGNTCCCCATCTCTCCTGTAGCCCCCTTAAGGTACTGGAAGGCTGCTATTAAGTCTCCTCGGAGCCTTCTCTTCTCCAGGCTGAACAACCCCAACTCTCTCAGCCTGAGAGAATTCTCTCATATTCCTCTTCCTTTTAAAGAAAAGTTCCTTCTAAATATTGTATGACTGGTCCTCAAACTTTGAGCAGTACTCTGATACTGTCATGCTTTAAATAACTGATGAACAGTGTCTGTTTAAAGCTCTAGAAATGCTTGTTTTCTTTCTCATTTGATTAATCGTCTCAGTTGGCTCTACTGGCAGAAAAGGGTCTGAATGTAAATCGTGTTTATGGCTGGAACCAAGGGTCCACAACAGCTTCATGGCTTGTTATCTCCTTGCAGAGATCCACCATAAAAAAAGACCCTGTCAGAACACATTAAAAAATACAGTCCTGTTCTGCAAGGTATTTAAGGGGCTTAAAACCATTTGCAGACATGGTGACCACATAGAACACAGGTAATTGGTACCCTGACCTTAGCAGGCAAGGACCCCCAAACTAACTTTTTTTTTCTGTTGTTAATATGTCTAGTAATAATTTCTTTCTTTTCTGAAAAATGTTTGATAATAAAACCCATAAACCTATGTAAATGAAATCTTGCAGCCTCTGATAGGGGATAGAGCCAACCACTGATAAATTAAATCTGTAAAGTAGATTTCAGTGGATGTACCTTGCTGGAAATGCTAGGTAGTTTCTAATACATAGTTTTATGTTGTTAATAAAGCTTTAGTATTTAGAATAATTTTTTCTGTTTGCTTGATATTTTTAGTACTTTAAGCAATGTCCTTTAGGAAATACCATGTATAGCATAGTCTTCTGGTCCAGAGTCACTGTGTAGATCAATCTAGAGTAATAATGTGAATGTGCTCTCAAAGACAATTCCTGCTGTGAAATAAGTAGTTAGGAGGAGTGCTAGTATTAAACGCAGTAGGAGGAATCAGCCTTTAAATTTGTTTAATCAGATTAAACAGTGGAGATTAAAAAGTAAAGATTAAAAAGTGTGCTTCTTTTATATAGACAGAATTTTCTGTTTTTATAAAATGAATACTGTTTTAAAGTAAGGCTGTAAGGGTAGTGATTTTAAATCTTCCTTTACTTTCTTGGAGATTGCTTACAGAGCTGTAATTAAAAGGTTGATAATCCAGAAACAGAATTCCAAAACTCTATTCTAGTACTCCAAAACTGATCAATTGGAAAATCAAGGCATAGTATTCAAGCATATTATCGAATTTTCCAGGATTACGCAAAGAACTTTGTTAACTTACTGTCAAAACCTTGTTTGATACAATATTATGTAAATTTTGTTTCAAACATTTCTAAATTTCTGGTATGCGAGAGTTGGAGAGATACTTTCTTCTGCATGGTTCTGACGTGCAGAAGAGTCTTTGCATGATTGTTCAGTTTGCAGCCTCCCTGTTTCTTCTGGGAAGAGGTAAGTCTGGGAAGTGGAAAAGAGGTCTGATTTGTACTCACTCCCAGTTGGTCAAGGTCCTTGATCTTTTCCTACAATTGCTTTAAAATATTTAAGTGAAAACAGATGTGCCACCAGATGCATAAATAGACTGAAGTTTGATGAAATTTTTGTTGAAAAAGGCTGCTGATAAGCATAGGGTGAGTTAATCATTAATATAATTGAAACTTCATAAATGTAATGATAGTTTTCCAGGAGGGATGTCTTTATACTCTTTCCCTTAGCTGAGTAGCATCACATTATTGTCAGCATGGTGCTCAAGCTGCGTGACACCTACTGGAAAAAAAGGTATAACTGGAAAAGGCTCTAGTTAGGTGTTTCCTGAAACAGCACCGAGCTGCAGCAGCTGTTTGCTATCCTCTTTTTGTATTTCGTAAATCTTTATAGTTGTTTAAATATTTAAAAATAAATTTAAAATGAAGCAAAGCAAAGGAAATGTCCAAGGCCTCTTGTTCTTGAGTGATATTTTTGTTGTTCAGATTTATTTGGGAAAGGATTTTTTTATGGTTAACAAACCCACTACCTACCTATTTGTGGGTGTTTCTTCTGAGTTGTTTCTAGATTTCAAAGTTCTGTTGTTTTTTTTTTTTATATGCTAGATTTATGTATTTTATGACCATTTTGAAAATATGTGCAGTGATGTCTCTTGTGTTTTACTTTGGTCTAATTGGCTCCAGTCATCTTAATGACCTGCTATATTCACCATTAACAACAGCCTACATTGCATATGCTGTAAATGTGTTGGAAGGGAAATATTACTGATTACTTCTTTGATCCTGAAACTGAGTTACTGGAACAGGTTGCCCAGAGAAGTTGTGGATGCTCCATCCCTGGAGGCATTCAAGGCCAGGCTGGATGGGGCCCTGGGCAGCCTGCTGTAGTGGTTGGCAACCCTGCTGACAGCAGGGGAGTTGGAACTAGATGATCTTTAAGGTCCTTTTCAACCCAGGCCATTCTATGATTCTATGTTTTAGAGGATTATTGTAAAGACTTATGGCTTGTCTCTCCCTTATGTACACCCCCCCACATACATGCACAAAGGGAGAAGTTAGAACTCAAGGGGAATAATGGGTAAATGCGTTTATCAACTTCAACTAAAGAAGTTCAAACATCTCCTCCTCTTCCAAATCGTCTCAGGGTCTGTCATCAGTTTGGGTAGAAAAGGGACAAGTGCTTTAGCTACCAGTTGAAATGTGTGGATATGAATCAGCAAGAATCTTCCATCATGAGAGTATATGGTCTTTGTCCTTGGATTTGAGCCTAGCTCATATACATTTTTTTAATGGATAGATTCTTTAAAATTTAATTTGTGAATGGACTGGCGTGCACATTTGTAAGTGCTCTGTGCAGTGTCATGCTGTGGTTAATTTATGGCATGCACTGCTGGAAATCCCGGCTGCACATCAAATTGTTCAGTTAACAAATGTATGCGTTGTGGCTAAAGGAAATGTTTTACTATTGATCCTTATTACTAAATATAAATCCTCTTCTTCTAGGCATTACTTGTTACAATTTGGTCATTGAACACTGAACTCCAGGACAGGAGTGGGCACAGACAAAATTAAGAGGAGGACTGAGCCGTTTGCTCAGTAATTGGGTCCACCACGGGTTTATAACGTGTGGGCTAATATGATGTGATGGCAGGCGGTAGAAACTTATTGCCATGAATTTCCTTCCCTGGCTTTATTTCTGTAATTCGGGACATCTGCAATTTCTGCAAAGGTCTAATTCTCGGTGTTAAAGAAGAAACTGAGTTTGCAGTGTAGCTTGGCTGTGACGGGAGCCCACACTGTTTGGTACCGCAGTTCCCTTGCATCAACGTTCAATGTGCTGGGCTTCACCCGCTGCAGTTCTTGTTTCATCAAGAAACAGAGAGTGAGTTACAAGGTGTAAACACTTTTCCTAATGCTTAATTTATGTGTAAGGTGCTATTTAAAATGTCTTCTAATTCTCACTGGAACATGCCTTTCCACACTACTGGCGTATAGTTGTTCCTCAGGTATGTTGGTGCTGGAGCAGGGCGTTGTGCCCCTTAAAGTAATATATTTTATTTCCTCCATACTTGGATATAGTTGGTCCTTTTTACTCAAATAATAATAATAATAATAAAAGTCTAATATGTAGCAGAAAATTCAACAAAGTTCTGATTACTACAGTCAGCTGACAAGGAGAAGGGGTTATAATGGGTTATAGTGGAAATGTTTATGCTCCTTTAACTACAGTGGTTGCTGCTGCTCCCACTCTAATATATTCTCTCAGTAACCAAAGCCTATGCTCAGTACTGGAAAAATTAATCTTTGATGCATGAGATTTTGTCTGCCTGAATTTTGCTTGTCTCATTTTAAATGGTGATAGAAGTTGCTTACTGTAGTAAAACACAACATTAACCTCATAGTGTGTTGGCACTTTGTGATTTATGCTGGTTTAGTCTCTGAAAAATTATGCAGCTTGTCTCCCAAACCTTGATTTAGCTTATAAAATTTGTTGGCACAGGCTTGAAGCTTGAATTGGAACACTAATTGCTGATCCTCCATCTCTCTAGGGTAGGAAAAAGGTTTGAAATTGTAGCCTCTCGGAGGTCATTAACTTCATATCATTTCGTAGGATTAATAATAGTTATATTATTGTAGCTGGAATGTTTTAAAAACAGTGCAGCCTAAATTTTCTTTCTTGCAAGTGAAGTATAGGATTCCTTTTTGTGCTGAATCTGCATATTCCTTGGCCAAATATATGACAAATTATTTTCAAATGGAAATAATCAGATCATAGGTAATATATAAGTACATAGCTATTTTCATTCTACTATTTTGAAATAAAGCAAAAGGAATAATAAGGACATGAAAGGTGCTGTGATTTTTTTTAAATTATCCTTCACTCACCCACAAACCTTGCTGTTTACTTGAGGTTTAAAGCTGCTAATTTTCTTTTAATTTTTTTAGAATATATTTTATAAGTAATCTTATATATGAAAAGTGGGACTGTTCCAAGAGTTCTTTGCCTGTAATCTAATTCCTTTCTACCAGACTAAAGTGGATAGGATGGGAAGCTTATGTAAAATGCTTTTAAAAAGATCTTTGTTTCACACAACAGGAATCTTGAGTCTGTTTCACGTAAACTAAGTGCACAGGCCAAAGCATAGGGGTTTTTTTGGTTAAAGCTGAGGTCAAATATTTGAAACATTTCTCTTCAGGAAGAAGACATCGGGTGTGAGACTTCAGGGAGTAAAGAATGTTTTAATTGCTGTAGGAAAGACTCTAAATACTGGGTGACCAGACAGTGTAAAAAAAAAATAAAAAAGGTATTATTTTGCAAGCTAAATATGCTGTTTCACTACTGCTTGAAAGTAGTACCATCATCCAGGGCTTCTTGCCTTCAAGCACGGGGATTAAGATCACATGAGTTTTGTTGTTGTTGTGCAGCAGTAGGAATTAATGAAAAATTAGTTTCCCGTTTTTTTTTAGATTTCTGATAGAATCTCCCTTTTCTTAGAATTGGCTTAACACTCATATTTTTTTTTGTTTTGTTTAGTTTTGCTTGAAATATTTTCTACAAATTGAAGAGGATACATTAGCAGGTTTTTTGGGGGGGTTTTGGTTTGTTTTGTTTCTTCTTGGATTTCTCAGACTCTTTCCTTCTTTTTTTTAGTATTTGTGACATTTTGATGTTTTGATGTTTATGAAGATTCTTGAGTTATCATCAGTGATCTTGTACCTTTTTACNTTTGTTGTTGTTGTGCAGCAGTAGGAATTAATGAAAAATTAGTTTCCCGTTTTTTTTTAGATTTCTGATAGAATCTCCCTTTTCTTAGAATTGGCTTAACACTCATATTTTTTTTTGTTTTGTTTAGTTTTGCTTGAAATATTTTCTACAAATTGAAGAGGATACATTAGCAGGTTTTTTGGGGGGGTTTTGGTTTGTTTTGTTTCTTCTTGGATTTCTCAGACTCTTTCCTTCTTTTTTTTAGTATTTGTGACATTTTGATGTTTTGATGTTTATGAAGATTCTTGAGTTATCATCAGTGATCTTGTACCTTTTTACAAAAAAAAAGGAAAACCAAGTGATGGAGGGGATACGTTTATATTACTGTGTGTCTGTAGCTATACACCTACCTATGTGTGTGTTTATATTTTCTCTGTCCATGCTAGTCAATGTCGCAGATTATTTACTCTGTTACATGACTTGCAAATGTTCTGCCACTTACTCTTTTCTGGATAGATGGAATTATCTGATAAAAAAATAGATTCTGCGTGTCATTGATTTTTGCCCATTTTCAGAATGCCCAGGGAAGAAATGTTGTTACTTTTTAGTGGTTGCAGCACGAGGCTCTTAGCTTGCTAGATTAGGACTGAAGTTCCACTGTGGGAATACAGAGGAACTTTGAAATTAATCATCTACAGTGCACAGTGGTCACTCTGATCTGGGCTTTACACATTTCTGAATGTCTTTGAATATTAACAAAAAACCAGACCGTAACAAAAAAGACCCAGCAGTACTCCAAGTGACTGATAGTAGTTCCAGGACCAAGTTTAGGAGGAGAGTGTATTAATGCAAGATAAAGTACTTTCAGTGTAAACTTTTTGATAGCCATTTCTGCCCACATGCTCGTCTGTAGGTGAGTATAATTTGTATAAAATAATATACACAGTAAGAAGCCAGAAGAAAGTGTTAATTAAACAAATGTCACCAACTTTGAGTTACATCTTACATACTCTTCCTTAGCTATTTGTCATGCTACGTATCTCTCTTCTGACTCCTCAGGAGAGTGAGTTATACTGAATTCCCTTTAATTTCAGACACAGTGGTCTGAATTCTTACATTTTCTACTGATTTATCAGAGAAATGAACAGAGAAATGGCTGACCATTTTAATGTTTTGACATGGCAAAAAAGAAGGTGTTTGCTACATCACTACATACTTCTAAGTATGCTTCCTATTTAGCTTCCAGTAAAAATATTTGGTAGCTTTCCAAGGCTTAAAAATAAATAAATGAATAAATGCACAAATGAGAAGTGCTTTGCAACAATACAAATAACCCCTTTGATATCTAATTATACGTCTGTCTGGATCACATCTATTGTTTTGCAGCTTTCTTACTATGTTTTCAGTATAATTTTATGCAGTGTTTGCATTAAAATTAAAACATGTGAGTGAGTTTTGAGAAAGTAAGAATACAGTAGGAATACTGTTTAATATCTGGTAGCCTGCATGGGCTATAAACGGCAGGTCATCAAGTCCCTAGACTGTTTAAAGGACCCATGAACACATTGGAGGAAACAGTTTCTTGTTGAGGATTTTTGTTTTAACTGCCGTATTACTGATTTTTAATTTTCCAGAAGAACTAGGGAAATGCTGCACGTGTTATATGTGAAGCAGAGAGGGGAAAAAACCATGAGACTTTGAGAGGTGTAATGGATAGCAAAATAATGTCATATGATAAACTCTGAAAGCCCTCAGTTTTGAAAATCAGAATTCATTCAAGTAAAAGATTGCGTTTGTGTCAAGTATAATCCTGTCAGAGGTGTAATCTTGTTTAAAACAACGTTTTTTCACAAAATGGAGAAGAAATGTTTCCAGGGAAGACTGTTCATTTAAAATTAATTTGTTGTAATACAGCCCTATTCATGAGAAGGGAAAAGTGAAGTTAACGCAAAATTGACTGGGGAGCCATGAATATTGTTGGGTTGCTTTCAGTTTAGAGAGTTGAACATAAACAAAGATGCAAACCAAGTCATTTTAAATCAGATTCTTACACTTGGCAATGAAACTTAAGAAAATTGGTTTTGGCTTTGAACAATTGGCCAGAATTTAAGAACAAAACACCTCCCCATCACTGCCAGCATCCCCCCTTATTACATAGGTCTTGAAGGGCATAAAAACTCCCCTCTTCTTGTGATTTATTGTTAGAGAATATTTATTATGTGTCTTGCTTAGGGACTGTATATAGGTGGAGACTGTGTTTGACAAAAAAAACCCCACAGTTTTAGCCAATACTGATGTTTCCATCCAGATTACAAGACAAACAAAACAAAACACCTCCCCTCACCACCTACCCACCTAAACAACAAAAAATCTTGTCAGGTTAAAATTTTTACAATGGTTATGGTTAAAATGCTTCCAGTACTCTCCTTGCCTTCCCCAATAGCTCATGCTCCTGAGTTGAATTATCTGTTGCATGGCACTGCCATCACTTTGGTCTTTCTTGGATTTGCTGCTTTTGGTAAGGGACAGGACCTATCTGACACCCCAAACTGGGATGAGAAAGAAAATCTAAATCCTGTTTGATCAACTGGAATGCCACTGTGTTAGCACAGGAATAATTAGGGTAATAGTAAAGAAAACTTGTATACAGGTTTCCCCCCAAGGGGAATTCAAAGGCATCAGAGAAAAGGCAGAAGATCCGTTTCAGAGGTCTGTGAATCTTACAGATACTTGGATGTCCTATTGCAGCTACAGATCCATGAGTCTTCTTTCTTTATCATAGAATCATAGAACAGCCTGGGTTGAAAAGGACCATAGTGATCATCTAGTTTCAACCCCCCTGCCATATGCAGGGCCGCCAACCACTAGACCAGGCTGCTCAGAGCCACATCCAGCCTGGCCTTGAATGCCTCCAGGGATGGGGTATCCACGACCTCCCTGGGCAACCTGTTCCAGTGCCTCACCACCCTTTGGGTGAAAAACTTTCTCCT
>VZTO01023342.1:0-32681 GCA_013400615.1 Syrrhaptes paradoxus | reverse complement strand
CTTCTGATACACCCCAGGATGCCATTGGCCTTCTTGGCCACGAGGGCACAGTGCTGGCTCATGGTCATCCTGCTGTCCACCAGGACCCCCAGGTCCCTCTCCCCTACACTATTCCCCAGCAGGTCAGTACCCTACCCAGAATGTAGGCCAGAAAGTTGCCTCTTAGCTCCATTGAGATGTAAAAGGAAGAGGAATAATTGAACGGTGAGTTGCTGCATGAAAATTTCGAGGAGTTGTTTCTCTTTTATGGCTCTGTGTCAAGAGTTTTCTTACTAAGTGATTGTTTTATAAAATGCGTGGAGATGTGGTTGAAAACGTAGATATATTGAAGCTTACTACTGTAAACTATCATTAAATGATCAAGATCATTTGTCCTGTATAACACTTCTCTGCCTGTAGTGGTTTTCTGAACACCAAATCCTGTAAGGCTTTGGGTACCTCTAGAGCACTGCTAAAAATCTCAACTTGCTTTACAGGTTCTTGGCACCTTCCAGGAGTGGATGGAGGAAGAATGTACTAAACTTGTTGGAACAGAGCACTCTATGAGTGAATGGAAAAAATTCTTCCACCCATACCATGACTGGAAATAGGGTGTGTCCCATGAAGTTTGGGATGGGAAAGATTGTTTACCGGAGGCAATCATCGTCCTCCTGCTGCTGCCTCTCCCCAGAATGAGCTCAGAGGCGTGCGTAGGAGGATACCCATTCGTTATGTCTCAGGTCTGTTGTCAGAGCCAGGTTCTGTGAGTGGCTGGAGGGATTTGCCGTGGAGTTGTGCTCCTTTAATGTGTTCACAGTCTGCCCCACAGTATGCATCCTTTGTGCTTGACATCATGGTGTACTGCTTGTACTTTCAAGGAGAGGAGCGAGGTAGTCTTCCAGTCTTCATTATGCCCCATTTCAGTGGAAGTAATGAAATAATCCAGTATTTTAAGCATTGGAAAGAATTTAGGGACATTTTTGCATTCATTTTGTATTTTGTTACTTGCAATTCTTCAAGGCACAAGATTAAAAAAAATTAAATTGGAAAGCACGTATTTCCCCAGCAGGTCATTAGTAATGAAACAGTGAACTTTATATTTTAATTTATGTTGTTAGTAGATCAAGGTTTCGGACATTTGTCTTAATGCTTGTTTCCATGTTTGATAGTTGAGCTGAAGTTTTAAAAAAATGCGTTGCTTCATCATTCTTTCGGCATTTGGGGAAAGTAGCTTTAAGAATTCTGTAGCAGCATGCTCCAACTCTGAGCTGTAAGGCTGGCTTCTAACCAAGGGCTTTGTGAAGCATGTAGGATCATGGTGCATTGGAGATAACAAAGCATTCCACATGATAACATTTCCCTTTCTTTTATGCTTTCACAGAGCAGAGGAATTTTTTCCCTAGTGTTTAGTGAGGGAATCAGTGATTAGCTTCTGGAAAATAAAATTATTTTCTTGAAAGACATAAGTGCTTAAACCTCATACTGAAGCAGCAGGTGAAGAATAATAGTGAAGCTGGTTTTAATGCGGGCAGTGGAGAATGCATAATTGAAACAGTATGATGATGAAAAGGCATTATGTGAAGCTGTCAGAAGTCATTATAATACACTAATTAACACACTTTGCACTCTTACCTTATGCTGTGGTGTGCTAATATTTCTTCCTCTTTTGTCTTTTGTATTCCTTAACTTTTTCTGCAGGTATTTGAAAGCAGGCAGCGGTGTTTCCCATTTTCTGCTATTTTAAATGCTTCTGTTAGAGGAACCTGTCACTTGCATAGTATGGTTTTTCCTCCTAATAACAGTTTAATGTGTATGCTTGGGCTTCAGCTTTGTTTTTCTAATATCTAGAAGAAAACATAGATTGTATTTCAACCTAGGTAGAAAATGTCAGATTCTAAAGGGAAAACTTCAGTCTGTGTGTGTGACTGATAACTTCCTTTGCTTGTGGCTTATCTGCCTTACGTTGTGAGTCTTTCTTGAGAAAGCCTCCTTTTGAACATAACAAATGTAAACAACCCAGTAGATCTTTGTGTCTCACAGGACTTCTGGAAGTGGTTCAGTGTGAAATCACCCTGCTTAAAATGCCATCATAGGGTTTATGCACCACCTGAGGAAATAACAGCTTAAGTGATACGTAGGGTTGGAATTGGTTCCATGTATGAATTTCAGCCATCACACTGAATTTAGCTAGTTATGCTTTAGACTGTTTACCATGGTCTTTATGTACGTATGATTGAGTTTTGCCACTGCTGCTCTTATATTCTCCCCAATGGGCCTGCATACTGAGTAGTTTAAGGCCTACTGCAACTTTTCTGTGCCTTTCCAGGCTCCAAAACACAGAAAGCAGGGCATAAGCTGCTGTTGAGCCTTTCCTAACCGGGCCACACTTTGCAAGGCTCAGTTGATGTGCCCTCTATCCATAGATGTCCCAGCTGATTAAAGCACTGATAGGGCTTCCCTCTGCTCTGATGTGTTTAGTCGTCCGAATAAACTTCACCTCAGTTAATATTTTCTGAAAGGAGGAACCAAAAATTAAACATGGTAGTGGAGAAAGTACCACTTGCTGAAGTAAATCTTGGAAGAGAACAATCAGAGTGAAATCAGCCTTGTGTTTCTCTCCCTGGTGATGGATTTGAGATGGAAGCAGTTCTATAATTCCTGAAGTATGCAGAGCAATTCTGCCGAACATGGAAAACTTTATTTAATCGGGAGAAGAGCTCCCAAGAGAAGATTGTGTTTATGGGAGCTGTTTTGCAATCCGTGAGTGCCACTGCTCTTCTTACTCCAGTGCGCACGCCTGCACACACATCCCTGCTGAAAATACCATTTACAGTTGATGCCTTAGGCGTATCTCTAGTGTAGTGAACATGTATAATTTCTAACATAATATTATGTGGTAACTGTTGGCAAACTGTTCGCTCTGTGATGGAAGTCAATTTAGATTAATTACTTTTTGATGTTAGGAAACGGCAGCTCTGAGAGGTACAAGCTGTCCTGTGTGCTTCAGAGGCAAGTTGCCGTCACGCTCAGGCTCGTTCCTCCTGTAACTCACCGTGCTGGATGATCTGAGAACATGCAAATTTATCGGAGGATGCTGCTTGGGACAGGGAGTTGATACCAGGCAGGGAAGAAGGTCTGGGCTGTGAAGGGGTAGCCTGAGGGGGAGTAATTTCCACTTAGGTGTACTGCTGGAAGGATGTTTTTTCCATGGGCTGTGGTTTCCATAATCTATTCTTGAACTTTGATGCCGATTGTGAAATCACATTTCCTCCTCTTTACATTTTTGCATAATCATGTGAGAAATCACTAGATACACATCAGTCCTAGTGCTGCTTCGGGACTTCATAATTTCCAAAGATCTTGGGGATAAGGCGAGACCTTCCAGCTGAGATCCTTTTCTTCACTGACTTCAGCAAAATATGTGTTAAATAGGTTAAATTTTGCAAAAGTACAGACAGAAGATCAAGTGTTGGCTGTTCGTGAACAGCTGTTCTGAAACCCAGGCCTTTTGCTCCATGAAAGAAACATATGAAGAACACTTTTAGAAGTGTCCTTTGTTTTTGGTATTTCAGGTTGCATCTTCACAATAGCTCTTACCTAGGTTTGCTCTCTCAGATTACAGAATTGGAGTGGTAAGAGAAGTGCAAAAATTACTTAGATACTTATCTCCTCTTTTAACGAGACCAGAATTATTTATGTAGGGAGACATTCCTGCAAGTTAATTTGGGAGGAGTTTAGTGCTCTGAGTAACACATATCATCTGAATTATACCTGAATATTATAACAGTGTTGGAATGTTTATCCTTTAACGGGAACATCTGTTTGATTTGCTCAAGTTTCTTTTTAATACAAGAGTCATTTCTGTGTCTGTCATTTTAGATCAATAGGTTTGCTTTTCTGTTGTCACGGCTTGCTGCTCAGTTATTATTGGCAGCTCTAGAATACTTTTAAGATCCACTCAGTAAACTGAACATTCATCAAGGGTAGTTTTCCATAGCAGCTGATGTGTCACATCAGTTATTTCCTACTTTAATGAGTCAGAAAACAATGGGATTTACCTGGGCAAACCTGATTCCTTTTCCTCTTGCTTAGTAAATGTTCTGTACCTACCGAATTTAGGATATGTTCAAATAAGAAGCTGATGAAAAGGACATTAATTTTGAATATCTGAGATGAAACTTGAAGGTATGTAGTACACTGCCTGATGATAAGCTAGCTTTTTGAATGTGCTTTAAATACAAGAACTGGGTTTTTTACTGGTCAGACTGTGCTATCCACTTGGGAAAGATGATGTAGTCCTTTTTTTTTTTTTTTTTTTTTTTTTTTTTTTTTTTTTTTTTTTTTTTTTTTTTCTTTTTTTTTTTTTCTTTTTTTTTTTTTTTTTTTTTTTTTTTTTTTTAGAGAAGATTCTAACAAATATATTAGGCAGTCAAAAAGAGCTTTCCAAATCTTAGTTTCTAATACTTTCACTACCACTGTCAGATATTTATTGTAAAAACAACTATATTTGGTGGGAGTTGTAATGCGGACAGATGGCAAATGCCATTTCTTACACATGGTAGATGTCAAACAAAATGTAAAATTTAAAGGTGCCATGTAAGCTCTATTCTCAGAACCTTTGTTTCGAAGACCTGAGTCTTACTGCCAGCATATGACGGGAAGCTTACATTTTTCAGGGTAGGCTGAAATGTGTCTGAAACCAATGGCAGGCAATCTCAGCCATTCACATCTCGGGTTTTCATGTTTTGATGCAGCTACAATGAAATGAAAGAAGCACAGAAGAAGCACAAATGAAGTAATTGGAACCTAATCATGCTTGATTATTAGGCATGTGTTTAATTTTAGGCATATAAATAGGCTTTGGAAAAATTTCTTCACTGAAAGAGTGATCAGGCATTGGAACAGGCAGCCCAGGGAGGTGGTGGAGTCACCATCCCTGGAGGTGTTCAAGAAACATGTAGGTGTGGTGCTTAGGGGCATGGTTTAGTGAGTTAGGTGGTGTGGGTTGGACTTGATGATCCTTGAGGTCTTCTCCAACCTTAATGATTCTATGATTCTATGATTATTTCCATTGCCTAATACAACTTTTAAAAATGTATGCTCTTCGAGTAGTTCGAAGCTTTTTATATTTTTGCAGAAGAATCCTTACACCGATACAGTTAGACAAGATTTTATTTTTTGTTACATTTCCCTGAAAAGAAATAGTCTGACATAGCATTAGCGAAATTGAAAATCTAGCTATGTTTCATTGACTTACTTAAAGTAGTTTATATCCAGGTATACAACTGCCTTCTCTCCCGTTTTTATTTAAGTACAGATTTGCAGTCTGTGGCTTTTGTTTTCATCTTTTAGAGTCATCTTGCCTTCATGAAATAAGAATGGTTAAAGTATCTTCAATTGTAATGTCCCTCCCAACCTCCAGCCCCAAGTTTTTCTTTATGTGAGTGTATTTTCCTGTTTGTTGTTTGTTTTCATTTAAATTCTTGCTACAGGGAATATCCATGCCTGGGGGGCATGACAAGTATAGACCCTGATCCTGCAAACCTGCCTGTAGAAAGACAGTAGCAATGATTATTGCTGGTGCTGTCAACTACTTGAAGTAAACAGCATTAAAAATGAAGCACGCCCAGGTTCCAGAGTCAGAGCTGCCAATGGATGGACATCTCCATCAACTCCTATTTTTTAAAACTAAGAAAAATGTTTTGCTCTTGGGTTTCTGCTGAATTGCTTTTGTCAGCTCATCTAGCCCTTTGCTTGCATGGGAGGCCAGTTAAAGAGCAAGGGAAGTGGGTTTTGCAGATGTGCGATGGCAGCTTTTTTGAAGTTGGCAGTTCAGGAGCTGATGTCCTGAGTTCCCGCAGTTTAAGCTCAGCAACTGAAGTCCTTGTGATGGCATCTGTAACAGCAGCCCTTTGGCATGGCTTACATGTAGTCGTCCATCGCTCTGCACGAGATGGACACTGCTGTGTCTGTGGAGATGCTGAGAATCTGCAAGATACTGGTAACAGTGGTATAGATTCTTACTTTTACATGCCGTCTCTAGAAAGTTTTTTTCCTAATCTGTGCACTCTTCATGACTGTTCAGTTAGTATTTTGGATAATCCATTGGTCTCTGTGTGCATTAAGTGGTGGAGTTTTAATCCTTTAGGCAAACGTATTAGACTGTGTTACTTTCTTGAAACACTGTATGTTGTGTTTGGCCATATGCTGAGTTTGCATCTTTAATTCATCTTCTTTTCAATTTGTTTCTGCTTTTCATGCATTTGTCTCTTTCATACTTTTTTCCCCCACTGCAAACGGGAGTATATGCACATCACTGTTTATATTAATGAGCCTTTGATGCCATTGATAAATGTAGCAAGTGGGGGAAACTTATCTTTCATTTCTGTTAATTATTACACACGGTATTATTCATTTCTTGTTTGTAGAGGACCTGTTGCTATGTTAATATATAAATTTTTTTTTCACTTCAGGCTGGATGCTCATTTTTGCCCAAATACAATCACTTTTGTGGCACTAGATGTTTGAAGCATATAGATAAGTTTTTGTTCCTGCATCATACATTGGCAAAGGCAGAACTTTTACATGAAGGCAGCTTTCTGCTTAGAGTGTCCACATCAGAGTTAGATTACACAACTACATCAGTAAAAAGATGTACCTTCACATTGTTATAGGAAAAATACTTAAAGAATTGCATTTTTTGTCATAAAATGTAACAGTTTTAACTGTCTTTCTATGTATCTAGTACTAACTGGATGGTATTTTACAAGGATGCCTTCTGTTTGCAGAATGTATTACTAGAGCAGAAGTGTTGCATTTGACTTAGGTCTACTTTTTACCTCTAGAGATGTATAGCATACGTTTTCACTTCTGAAAGTTTGTCTGTGCTGACATTCTCATTTTTATCTCATTAGGAGCCCCAGTAGCAGAGTGGCTGAAGCATGCTTTGCAGTCCTGAATTTATGTATCAGTGGGGTAACAGTAGAGGCTTGAAAGCTCCAGAGGACTGAGTTTCAAAGAACATGGCAAGGCAAAAGGTTGCCTAAAATCATGTGTCCCTGAACCTAACCCAGTCACCCCAGTTGTTTTCAACTGTTCGTAGTCATATGCTTTTCAGTCTTGTTCAATAGCAAGTTCGTAGACCTTTGACATCTCTATTTAAAAATGAACTGACAGCTTTCCAGCAACAGCTGGTGAAGGGCACTTTTAGCTGTTCATTATGAAATGGATTTTAAAAAAGCACATGGTTTAATATTTCATAGTTTGTCTCTAAGTTCAAACTAATATTTACTGATTTTTTTTTTCCTTTTGCTTGACATTGATTTACCTTATATGTAATATGTGCTTGTAAGTTTACTAAACGTTTCCTTATGTGGAAAGTGTGAAACCAACAGTCTTGGCATGGCCTTGTGAGTAAATTTTATAGTTGGTTGAATTGCTTTTAAAATGATAGCTGTGTTAATTTCCAGATGCTGCATCTCCTGATTTTTCTATACAATTCAAAGAGACCATGCAGTTGACTGCAATTTGAATTGTTCTTACAATTTAAATATAGCAAATTGAAATCTAACTTGGGGCATCCCATTGAAATTCTACAGCTACTATCGGTAATCTTTCTCTATACACTTATTTATAAATAGGTCCGTTTCTCATTAATATTTCTGGTTAAGTATAACAACTGAGTATAGAGGGAAAGTCAGGGTTTTTCTGGAGTCATCTGGCAAAGGTTGTACAGCTTTTTAAACAAGGAAATATTTTCATTACTTGAAAGCCCATCCACATGCTTACACATTCCTAAATGTAAATTTTAAAGCTAATTTCCATCTCAGTATTCAAATATTTTCCTAGACTGGTGGCTGGCATTTTCTTGATAGTTTGAAGTGCAAGGCTGTGTGCTTTTGAAAAATTTGAAGGCTTAAAGCTTCAGCGATGACAGTAACCATCTTCTAAGTAAAAAATACTCATCTGACTGCTGTGATCTTCAACCACTGCTATCATGCTATTGAAATATGTCAGTTTGCTTTCAAACTTTGATTCCTGACTCTTTTCTTAAGTTCCCCCAGGGCAACATTCCACTTCCCTAACCATCTTATACGTAAATTGTTTTCAAATGAGTGAATTAATCAACATTGCAGAACCTTAATTGAAAATACAACTGATGATGCATGTCAGCTCATTCAAGTTAGAAATATATTTTAATTTTCATATTCACCAGAGAAATTAGTATCTCTTACTTTAACATTTCAACCTTTCAAAATTACAAAGAGATGTTAACCTAAAAAATACCAAAATTACCATTGTCAAATACCAACTTTTAACTTCCCTTCTGTAAAACTTCCCTAAAAACATCTAAGAAGTATTTGTTTCTGGAAAGTCAAGAAGAGGTTCCTACCAGAAGATAAAGTTACTAATTTTGTTTTAATCTGTGGCCTGAGATATAGAACCTTAAAATGCTAATTCCCGTAATTTTCCCGCAAATTCCCAAAAGAGTTTTCAGGTGTTGCAAAGAACGATTTCTGTAGTGATACTTTCAAGAAACTAATCATGGCAAAAGTGGAAACTCCTAAAAATAGACCGTACATTTCTGCCAGAGGAAAACTTAATCTCTAGGAAATCTGCTCAATCAACACTGACCTCTTTAATTGTGTGCTGCACTGTTTGTCCCTGTTCATTGTTCACCGCACCCTTTGCCTGGGGTGCGCAGTCCTTGGTGCTTCAGTGGGTTCTTACACTTGGAAGATACTAAACACATTTTTGGGTCTTGCTTCAAACAATGATCTGGCAAGACTGGTGAAAGCAGAATAAGTCATTTTTTTATCCCCCTGCCTTTTAAGAGGGGAAAGGAGAGTCATCCGTGTCCGCATGGATCGTCTCTGTCCCTGCGAAATGCACTTTGATTTCCATGCTCAAAATATTATCCTTTGCATTATACTAGCAACAATTATGTTTCCTATTTATCCTGTGTAAGGTGTATATGCATTGTTGATTGATTAAAAACCCGTGGTAGGTATTATGCTGCCCCTACTTTTTTCCAGAAAGATCTTTGAATGAAAATAAGTATCCAGGTGGTAACAGTGGGAAGGGATTGGCCTGGTGACTAAATGCAGACAAATATTTTAGGTCAAGTATTTGACTTTTTTTTTTCAGTACAGCTGTGCCTCGAGGTTGTTGCTATCACAATTGTTACTGTTAGCTTCAAGTAATTCCTTCCCTTACCTCTTTCAGTATATTAAATGAATAAAGTGGTTCATGTGACTTGAACAGCTGTAGTAGGAAAGGTTGTGGGGTTTTTTTTTGACTATTCTTATTTTTAAATTGAAGAGCTTATTAAAAAAGAAGTACTTCAGTAAGTTAGATTACTTAATAATGCTGCACATTCTTGGAACCCTAATCACTTCCAGATGGAGCAATTCATACTTCTAAGAGAGCACTAATTTTAAAGTGAATTGGGGTTTTGGATATATGCATCTTAGAGCACCCTTCTACATTGCAGAGCCAAAGCTCTTAAAAAATTAAGCAATCTAGTTTTGAAAATAAGTACTTTATTTTTAAACTTTATTTAAGTAGTTCCCATTAAAAATAGATTATAGAGAGTCTCTCTCTGCATTTGAAAAGAAAACTTAGGAAACGTGAAGCAAATACAACTTGTATAGTCAGTTCCATTAGAAATTTTAAATATTTGTAGCTGGGAATGTCGTATTTATTTCAATGAGTGTGATTTCAGAAGGTAGATGCTATTTTGTTTAGCCCCACAGCTCGTTGTTTCATTGCTTAGCAGAGGAAACAAAAGAATAGTGTAATTTATCTAATGTGTAAAATAATTCTAGCAAACGCTAAGTCACTTGTTGATTTTGCCACACAGATGTATGTAAAAAATCTTAATGTGGGATTCTGCATAATCTGCTTGGTGACTTTTTATATTTGGGTCAGTGGAGGGTAGTGTGGGAAAGATGGGAAATCGTGGGAAATTATAGGCATTGTTTTTCTCTCTGTGCTCATCTGTAGCAAGGAACCCAAGTTGTACTGGGAGAAACCAGGTTGTTAGGACCAAGTGAATTATGCCATATTCATTGGCACGTTGATACTGGGATAACACCAAATGTATTTCGTCATTTCTTACCTTGTGGCCTTTTCTGTTTGTAGGGAGATCTTTGACAGCCAAAGGCAGGTTCCAAACAAAGCTCCAGTCCTAAATCACACCCCTTTGTCCTTAAAGATGGTGTGAACAGCTGACACTAAAACCTGCCAGAGACATCCTATCAGCTCAGGGTTTTCAGTAACTATGTCCTTGCTTCTAACAGCAAAGGAAAAAAGCTGCAGCACAGCCTCTGTGGCTTTCAGCCCAAGTGCAGTGCTTTCCAGCACTTTTTTAAGGTGCAACGTGGATGCTTTCCCCTGGAAAGAGATATTTTACTTCATAATGAGTCCTGTTTAGAAAAGCAAAAAGGTGCATTTTATCATATTTTGTGCTTGTCAGAGGTGTTTTTATTTACTTTGAAGTCACTCGCTTGAATCCAGAAACAAGCCTGGATGCTATCTGTGTTTTCTACCTACCCACAGCCTCAGTAATTTATGTAAAGATTTTAGTGTTAAATATTGAAAAATTTTATCTGTAAAGTTACATTCTACATTTTACATTCCACTAATTCTATATGTGAGTGGGTCAAAATATAGTGTATACATTTCTCAGTAAATTTTACAAAGCACAGGTTTTCTGTGATTGTAGGCTAAGGATGTTTCCTTCTATGACAACCATTTTTTTAAGTTGTAGAGGTGACATACTTTAATGATAATGTATTAGTGAAGGATTTCTGAGAGCTACTGTTTCTGTCATTACCATGTATCTATAACAAACTTCATGTACTGTTAGAGGTACATACACATGGAACATTTTTCTTACAATTTGTTAAATGTAACTTGAGCAAAGTAGGAAAGATTTGTGATAATTCTCTTGCTACAATAATTGGGTGATAATAACTTCAATATTGTAAAGGAAAAGTGCAACATTATGAGATATTGCCATTAAACAAATAACCAGCACATCATGAAAGCAAGTAAACTCAAGTTGTTTAAGTTTGACAATCTCAGGTTATTGGAAATACCCCTCATTTTTGGATTGCTCTTGAAAGCTGTTCTCTTTCAAAGCGTTATACCAAAACAGAAGTATGTGCCGTGATATATATTTACCAAACACATTTATAAAAGCTGACACTGTAAAATGATCTAAAGTAAAAGCAGTTTTTTTTTCTGGAACAGGTCATACTTTTGGGACACAAGATTTGATAGTTGAGTGTGTTGGTTCAGCATAGAATTTACAGACTTGAAAATTTGCTACTGCTGATTTTATGAAACCTAGATTACAAATGAAAGATTTTGTATTCATGTGATATGCAAAGTCTNTGAAAATAAGTACTTTATTTTTAAACTTTATTTAAGTAGTTCCCATTAAAAATAGATTATAGAGAGTCTCTCTCTGCATTTGAAAAGAAAACTTAGGAAACGTGAAGCAAATACAATTTGTATAGTCAATTCCATTAGAAATTTTAAATATTTGTAGCTGGGAATGTCGTATTTATTTCAATGAGTGTGATTTCAGAAGGTAGATGCTATTTTGTTTAGCCCCACAGCTCGTTGTTTCATTGCTTAGCAGAGGAAACAAAAGAATAGTGTAATTTATCTAATGTGTAAAATAATTCTAGCAAATGCTAAGTCACTTGTTGATTTTGCCACACAGATGTATGTAAAAAATCTTAATGTGGAATTCTGCATAATCTGCTTGGTGACTTTTTATATTTATATGGGAAATCGTGGGAAATTGTAGGCATTGTTTTTCTCTCTGTACTCATCTGTAGCAAGGAACCCAAGTTGTACTGGGAGAAACCAGGTTGTTAGGACCAAGTGAATTATGCCATATTCATTGGCACGTTGATACTGGGATAACACCAAATGTATTTCGTCATTTCTCACCTTGTACAGAGATCTGTTTGTAGGGAGATCTTTGACAGCCAAAGGCAGGTTCCAAACAAAGCTCCAGTCCTAAATCACACCCCTTTGTCCTTAAAGATGGTGTGAACAGCTGACACTAAAACCTGCCAGAGACATCCTATCAGCTCAGGGTTTTCAGTAACTATGTCCTTGCTTCTAACAGCAAAGGAAAAAAGCTGCAGCACAGCCTCTGTGGCTTTCAGCCCAAGTGCAGTGCTTTCCAGCACTTTTTTAAGGTGCAACGTGGATGCTTTCCCCTGGAAAGAGATATTTTACTTCGTAATGAGTCCTGTTTAGAAAAGCAAAAAGGTGCATTTTATCATATTTTGTGCTTGTCAGAGGTGTTTTTATTTACTTTGAAGTCACTCGCTTGAATCCAGAAACAAGCCTGGATGCTATCTGTGTTTTCTACCTACCCACAGCCTCAGTAATTTATGTAAAGATTTTAGTGTTAAATATTGAAAAATTTTATCTGTAAAGTTACATTCTACATTTTACATTCCACTAATTCTATATGTGAGTGGGTCAAAATATAGTGTATACATTTCTCAGTAAATTTTACAAAGCACAGGTTTTCTGTGATTGTAGGCTAAGGATGTTTCCTACTATGACAACCATTTTTTTAAGTTGTAGAGATGACATACTTTAATGATAATGTATTAGTGAAGGATTTCTGAGAGCTACTGTTTCTGTCATTACCATGTATCTATAACAAACTTCATGTACTGTTAGAGGTACATACACATGGAACATTTTTCTTACAATTTGTTAAATGTAACTTGAGCAAAGTAGGAAAGATTTGTGATAATTCTCTTGCTACAATAATTGGGTGATAATAACTTCAATATTGTAAAGGAAAAGTGCAACATTATGAGATATTGCCATTAAACAAATAACCAGCACATCATGAAAGCAAGTAAACTCAAGTTGTTTAAGTTTGACAATCTCAGGTTATTGGAAATACCCCTCATTTTTGGATTGCTCTTGAAAGCTGTTCTCTTTCAAAGCGTTATACCAAAACAGAAGTATGTGCCGTGATATATATTTACCAAACACATTTATAAAAGCTGACACTGTAAAATGATCTAAAGTAAAAGCAGGTTTTTTTTCTGGAACAGGTCATACTTTTGGGACACAAGATTTGATAGTTGAGTGTGTTGGTTCAGCATAGAATTTACAGACTTGAAAATTTGCTACTGCTGATTTTATGAAACCTAGATTACAAATGAAAGATTTTGTATTCATGTGATATGCAAAGTCTAGGCCTGCCTTGCCAACTGGTCAGCTGCCAGTTATAAATTACACTGTAGGTATTTTCATGTAGAATATGGATAACATACTGCAATTTCTGTATTTAATTTATTAAAGTACAGTGCAAAGCAATATATAGTCAGCGTTTGTGTACTTTAACTGCACAGTAGGCATATGCTTTTGTTCTAAATGTAATCAGAATTATGGCATCTCAGATACCACTTAGTGAAATCTGTTGGCAAAGGCTACAGTTTTTATTGTGATGACTGTATTTTTACATGTCTTAAAACTAAATGACACTGCTGTAGCTGCTGATTTTGGAGGCAGTGTTCTTTTCCTTGAAGTGCGACACGTAGCTGCTTTGTGAAACAGGTAATGCGCTGAGGGTGATGGTACTCTCCTACCTTTCAAGATCATACTAATAACATAGGGAAAGAAATCAAAATCATTACTCTAATGCTTTTCTGCGTATTTCTAGCACCTGCTCCAGGGGTGGCCATGGATAAATTCATAAGTAGTCCCATGACTCAGATTAAAGTGCCTTGGTGTATATTGGCAACAGGTTTCTTATGTTGAGAGGAAGATCCCACAGGCATGGGTATAGTCAGCATATACTCTCTTGGAAGATGATTATAACATCGGATATGTGGCTCAGTATAGTTTTTTAAAAATTCTCATGCAAATCTTCCATTTGGATTCAGGACAGGTAGAGGGAGGAGAAGATTACTGCATGATGCCAGCCCTTGCTCCTTCATAAATGAGCTTAAAAGTTGATGTAAAGTTATCTTTGAAGATTCAAATGACAATTAAAGCAATAGCAACATAATAATTCATTACAGCATGCTGTATTTTAATGACCTGAAGAGCTTAAACCTTTTTCATCTTTGACCACAGCTCCACGTATTTTATTTCCATATGTGATGTCAGACATTCAAATGGCTTTCAAAAGTTGTACGTCTGTTCTTGAGGGACAGAATAACTTATTTATTTTAGCTTTTCCATAAGCAAATTTGTGTTTTAGGAGAAATATTTATGCAACAAATACTTATGAAATATTTATTTATATCAATATTTATTAGTAACTCTCATTATCTGATTTTTACTACCTATAAAAGAAGGGGTTGTTTCACTTTTCACCTTCCTTTAAACTTTGCTTAATATTCCATTAGAGAGGGCATGAGCCCTGTCCAGAGAAGTTTTACCCTGTGGTCCTGACACACAATTAAAAAAACCTATATCTTTTGCAGTCAGGGCAAATTTTGGGTTCTGTGCCAAAATCTATGGGCTTCTCTGGCCTCCAGATAGTGAATTAAAACCCCAAATGTTTTCATAGCTATAACCTTGAGCAGTTGTTTTGGGATAGATACCAATAAATATAATGGGTCCACTGGGAAGAGACAGAACATTTTCAGATTTATGAAGGGGAAAAAATCAATAGTCTCCCTGAGGCTGTATAAGTCATGAGTAGTACCAGTAGTTTTATGCAAAGTTGACAATATCATGAAATATAAACCCTTGGTTTGGAATTTTACCAGAAATTAAAGTGGCATTAAAAAGAAAAGTAAATGTTTTGGCATATGTATTAAGAAGGTGGTTTGTATTTCTTATCATTTTACACTGCAAATTCCTTTCAACTGAGCAATAAAAGACAGTTCAGGAAAGATTTAAGGAGAGTTTGGTTCTCAACCCACATGTCTCCTCTGAATTATGTCTTTTTTTTCTCCCCCTTAATTAAATGTATCTGTCTCTGGGGAATACTCAATTTGTAAATGACAGGTCACTCAACTGTTCTTTAGCAAACTGGATGTAATGGAATTAGGAATAGATGCTGGTACTGAAAAGGTTGTACATGCTATTCAATTATAATAGCGTTTAGTCACAAATATTTCCATCTAAATACACAGTAGTTTTGTGAATTCATCTGATTGCTCCCAGGTATACCTGGCTGATTGTCCTCCTCTGCACTTGCTGGTTTGGTTTTCAATTTGTTGGGTTTTTTTTTTTTGCCTCAAAAAGGGTAAATGAAAAAGAAACTGCACTCAATTTATGTATATGTGTGTATTTGGGGGAAGGGATAGTTTCTTTTTGAGGCAGAATAAGTAGTTCTTTACACAAGACAGAACACCTAAACAAAGCTGAATACATGAGTAGCATGAATTGCACTGTAGAATGAATTGATCTGTACAGACTGGAAATTGTATTTCTGTCTTTAAAGTATTACTTCCATAAGACTGACCTGTATTTGTGAATGAAACAAAGGGAAAGTAAGTCTGCACTGAGAGCATTCTGGTTTAGTACTGTCCTTACGAGTGCAAGTCCACTGGCAAAACATCTCATCCTGTTACTATCCCATCAGTATCTTTAGAATGATAATTTTTCATTTTCCCATATATGTTGTAATATGTCCAAAGAATAACATTGTCCATAGATGTTTCATTACCTGCTGCTTTTATTGGTATGTTGATGAGGAATTTGGGATGACCCCCTGATGATACTCAGTCACATTGTGAATGTGGTGTGATGTTTGAAGAACATGCAGATTGCATTGGGGAAATTTCACTTTTATTTTCCCTCAATATGTTACAAACTTAGATACTTCAGTAAAGATAACAATAAAACACTAAGGGATGTTAAATTGAGAATTACTAGTATCATATTTCTACCACACCCAAAAAAGAAGAAGTGTGTTATTGCTACAGGAAAATTGAGGAGCTTAAGAGCATGTGAGAGATCTTTTTCACTCTTTATCTACAGTGAAAAACACTTGAAGGAGATACTTGTTTTACGTATGAGCTGGAAGAGAATCCTGCTTACTGCTTGTTAGTTATGCAAATAGAGGTATAAATAAGAAGACCTATGTAATCTATCCTGGCATCTGTGCAACAGCTTTCTGGTCGAACCTTTAGGCTGAGTTGCCTAACCGGCAGCCAGCTGGCTCTGCCCACGCAGGTTGATTCATGTGGCCAGCCTCCTCCCCTGCCTCCTTCCCCCAGCCACCTTTGAGGTGGGCAAAGATGGCTTGGTATTAGACATGTTCGCCTCCGTGGTCCCAGACAGCTGTGTTGTGCATGGAGGACAACTGTGTCTTTTCCCATGTGAACAGTGCATTAAAAGAAAAGGGTACCTGTGCTCTGGATACTCTACTCTGCAAGTCAGGCTTTGAGGGCTGGTTACTTGCACCGTGGGCAGCAAAGCTTGCCTGTCCTTTCTGCCTTGGCTTTGCAGAGGGAAGGGGAGGGGAGTTCTGCACTATCCATCTCTGTGTTTGTCTGTGTCCGTGGTCCAGAAGATTGAATTGGACCAGGCTCTGTTTTAAATATAGTACCTGCAAGTAATCTATAAACAAAACAGCAACAACAACAAAAAAAAAANAAAAGAAAAAAGAAAAAAGAAAGAAAAGAAAATTAAAAAAAGAAAGGCAAAAACAAAAAGAAAGAAAAAATATGAACAACAACAAAAAAAAAAGAAAAAGAAAAAGAGAAAGAGAAAAAGTTTCAGCTGTTTGAGACGTGCACAAAGTTTGGATATGCACAAGTGGAAATAAATTTAAACATGCAGCTCCAAAGTAAACAGATATGACTGTGAATATACACAGGGAACAGATCAGTTGAGCTTTACATAGTCATTTTTCAAGTTAAACATGCTTTAATGTAAGCCATAAATTTCATCATATGAATATTTTTATGAGCTACATTTCATCCATTTATTACTCTGGAGTTCCAGATAATGACAGCGGGTAAATGCAGTGCCAGTTCGCCTGCGTGTTGAGACACCAGGAGCCTTCTCTCTCCTACGCATTGTTTAAGCAAGGGTAACAAATTACCTGTATCATTTCAGACATATTTCAGTGAGATTTTTATTTGACAGTGCAGCTGCCAAGATTTCTTGTGTAGGTCCAGGCCATGGATTTCTGACTTTAGGTTTAAGGTTGAGGTTTTGAGGGTTCAAATGTGATAGTAAGGTGGTAGCTTCTTCACAGAATTTTCACCTGTTTTGGGGCAGATTTTACTTTTGCTTAGGATCTTGACTCTCAGTTTGTAAATGAAATACCAATTTCTAAATCTGTAAGACTGTGGTGCTCATGAAGCAATAAAGTACGCTAGAAGTAATATACATTAGAATAATTAGCAATAGATTCTAGAATACTGTGTGTATGCCACATTTATTATATTTTTTTATTATTTTTACCTGTGTGAGTTGGAGCTCTTGGAGCGGGTGCAGAGAAGGGCCACTAAGATGATCAGAGGGCTGGAGCACCTCTCCTATGAGGAAAGGTTGAGGGAACTGGGCTTGTTTAGCTTGGAGAAGAGATCTAGATGATATTTATGGTACTTTTCAACCCAGGCCATTCTATGATTCTATGATTCTGTGTTATTTAAAAAAAAAGATTGACTAAGAACCCTTTGAGAAACAGTTGCTAAAGGGAGCTCTGCTATAGTCTGCCTTGGGAAAAATAAAGTCTCGATTCCCTAAAAATATTCAGGTGACAGTGTGGAGTCTGCTGGGGAGATTGTGGCCTGGTAAGGCCCAGATTCATGCTGTCTGTCTTTGGGTGCTTAATTGAGGGATCTGAGTTTAGGTATCTGTGGATGTGAGTGGAGAAGGTGCGCTTCTCTCTCCCTCCTTCCCTCCTGAAGAGGGTCAGCTAAGCTGATAGTTTAGGCATATTCATTAAGTGTCTGATGGTAGGGTGGAATAAATGCCACTCATAAACATGGGCAAAAGACAATTTGTTATTGGAAAAGTCTTTTTAGAGGACGGCAGAACCCCTTGGACATTATGTATTTAACCAAGTTTGTTTTTGGTAATCATTAATATAGAATAAAATATTTTCTGATACAGAAACCACCTTTGAAAGACATCTTACGTGCATCAAAGCATCAGTAAAGTGGAAGAAGCTAATTTACAAATAATTTATTATCCACTGTATTGATGCTTTATACATACAACTAAACATACTGTATATTTAGAAGGTAGGTTAGTACTTTTCCTACATATACCTAAGAAGTAACAGTCTCTTTTGAAAGTCTTACTGCAGAAGAGTACCTCATGATACAGTCCAAGAGCCAGTGTAGCTTCCTAAATTTGCTTTTCCTATTTCAGTCTTATTAGAATTTTCATCACTAGCTTAAAATTGATCAAGGAAGACAAGTCCTTGCAGCCATGAAATAAAGTGCTAGAAGCAGTCATTGCCTTTATGAGTGCTGTACCATAGCAACCCTATCTGTGGCATGGACCAAAGCATTGCAATTTGAATTTTGGTAGATGGAGGAACCAGCTATACTATGAGCAGAACCTTAATCTGCAAATGGTATAGAACTTTGACTGTGGAGTGACTGTGTTTGCTAGACATGGCACTGTTGCTGATAGCTGTACAGCACCTTTCTAATGCTTCTCTTTTCCCAGAGTAATGACATTTCTCATCCATGTATTGATGACAAAATTTCCATGTTTCTAGAGAAGGGATTGTATTGTATCATGCTAACTTTTTTTTTGTCTTTACCCAGAAGAAGATTATATATGCTTTAAAATATCATGGTAACAATAAGCTGATTCTGTAAATTTAAGAGTAACACCTTCCTTCTGCCCCAAATATCCAAACCTTCCTTTTTTTGATTGTTATTCATTTCTTTATGCAGGGAAATCCACTGTTGCCTTTGGTCATTGCAGCTTCTTGTATCTTCTACTAGTGCTACACTTAAAGATTGTGTCATACCAATTGAAATAAAAATTATATGCTGAATTGGAAATGCTTTATGGTCCTTACAGTGGATAAAATATGTTAATTTGTGTAAATGCTCTTCTGAGTGCAGATGCTTGCACTGAAAGCATGCTTATCTTAAAAGCTGCATGTCTTTCATTCTGGCCTTCTTTTATATGCATAGTTTATTTTTTTAATACGTGTTTTAATATTTGAGAAGAGTTTTTAAAGGACACATTTGAAGCTAAGTGAAAAAAACCTCATAGCTTTTTCATAAATATTCATTGTTTCATAGAAGATCTTGTAACTGAATTGCTATTTTCTTTTGAGGTTTTGTGTGTTGCTCCCCTTCCCCCTCTTTTTTTTTTTTTCTTTATGCTTCATTTCACTGCTATAGATTAGCAAATTAAGAATGCTAGGTTGGCTGAGACATTATATGCTTGACATCAAGTCTGCTATGTGAAGTGTTAGTCTCCTCACTTTTGTCACAGAAGTTTTATGTATCTTAATAACGTGTGATAACACACAAAAAAGTGAATTAAGCAGAGTTAATACGATGGACTATGTACTTTCAAGGCTTAGAGTATAATCTAAAGTATTTCCTTTACTTGTGTGTCATAGTTCATTAGCTTATAAATAGGAATACATGCAGGTTGCATTTGAGGTCAACAACCACAATATTGCATTATATGTTAATTATATTATGAAGGAAAATAGGAACATTTACTGAGAAACTTTTTTAAAAATACATCTGTTTGAATGCTTCTTATTGAAAAAGATTTACTGCAGAACTCAGCTGTTAAATTCATATTCTGAATCTAATGGTCATTTAATTTAAGCTTGGTTCCCAAGCGCAGATATGAAAATATACTATTTCTGATTTGGGGAAGTTGCTTTTGTTTCATCAGATTCAGTAATTTTGCTCATGGAAAAGATGTCATCTTGCTCTGCCTAGTTTTAGTAGAACCTTTTTTACTAGAAAGAATTTGGTGGAAGTCATGCCAGGTAAAGCAGAAATGAATGTCTAGTACCAACAGCTGGACAATACCATTGCAAATACTGACCTGTTAGGAAAAAACATAACGGAATATATGCAGCAAAATACACTGATACATTTTCCTTACAACAAAATACCGGCATATATAATGTTATAATCATAAAATATTCATTTTTTGGGTTTTCAAGTCTAAACCTGTGGTAAGTCGGTGCTTTATATAATACATAAAAGATCGACTGTGTAGTCTGATAAGAGTAATGAATTTCACATTTCCTGCTATGAAAGCCACAAAAGCCTGGTACCAACTGATCATAAATAAATGCCCAGTCAACAGCAATGTCAGTCCCTGTATGGAGAACATCGGGGTAAATAAATCAGATGTTGTTTAGGACATTTTTCTCAGTAGGAAAGAAATACACAAGTGCTTTCCGGATGTTATTCACTGCTGATTATTCACTGCACACTTTTATTCCATCTCATTCACTGAATTTCAATGTGTTAGACATTTAAAATTCAGGCAAATGCTGGGGAGAGAGGGTAAAAATGGCAAAGGACTGGGATATTCAAATCTCACTGGAGAAGCAAGTATATAAAGCTGAAAGCAGGCAGCACACTATAATAGCAAAGACCTGTAGTCCTTTTCCCTGGTCAATAGCTTAGTCTAAAAGACAGCTTTGCATATATTACAAAGGTATCTTTTAATAATGTATTTCCCGTTTAGAGATTTACCCTTCTTCCTCTGTCTTTTTTAGCATTTTTTGCCGTGTGCAATTAGCATACATATTACATATTCCTGTTTGAGTAACATGTATACAAGCTGTCATTTTTACATTTACCCATCAATGGCTTTCTTTGGGGCAGAGGCTGGATGGCTTTTAAAGTCCCAAACTCACCATAGGATGCATTGGATTGGAAAATCATTATGCAGAAAGCTGTGGTGTAGTTTTTTGCCATACTTTAAGTTTCTAACGCTGTTTCTAGGGAAGCTAATTATAGGGTCCACAAACAGAGGTTTCAAATTCAGATAGTTTCTTGTCCTTCCAGTTCCTTATTTTGAATAAGGCCTTGGAAAGGGAAAATCCAGCGATTTGTCCCTGTTCACATCTAGGATTGCAATGGAATGGGAGGTTTTTGAAGCATTGAGTATAGGGAAAGGTGAATATACAAATATAGTGTGTGTGGTAAAAAAAAGAAGTGTTTGTATGTTATATATCCCGACCTGAAATAAAAATTGATACAAATAATCCCTAGAAGGAAGTCCTTTTCAGAAAGTATTAAGCACAAGCCTTATATCCTCTGGGCTCGTGCAGCCTGTATCCACTGGCGTAACATTTAATGATGAAATCAGGAATGAATCTGAGAGTCAGATTTCTTCTTCTGTTGCAGGTGAGCCACAGTGGAGCACAGGGCCATTGTGGTCAAGTCTGAAGTCTGGCCATACATGTGTGTATTTTCTTCCTGTTTCTGTTAATTTTTTTTAGCGCCTAGGGGTTTAAGATTTCTGTCCATTCCTTTTTTTGTTAGAATGGTTGAAGCTAGCAGGGAGCCAAAGAGATGAAGAGCTTCCGATATGAGTTACATATGTAAAGAGTGGCACCAATGATGGCCCTGTCATCAACCCTCTTTTTCTTTCAACAAATAGACCAAACTATACAATCAACGTGTATAAAGAAATTGCCTCCTACTTGTTTTAAGTGCTTTTGGGTAGAAAAAGTCCACCAACATTTATGTGAAACATAAAATTACTCTGGCTGTTTGTGCTCTGCTGCAGTGCTACCAAAAGAGATGGTGTTAAAATAGCTTCATAAGTTCTAAAGATTGTTCTCCTGGCTGCTTAAATGGTAGTTTCTGACTTGCTGAAATGCGTGGCTGTGCCACGGCAGAGTGGAGGCTTCTCTTTGTTGTTACTTTGGTTGTGTGCAGAATACAGTTGTGAAACAAAGATAATGAAGATTATGTGACCTAGCTCACTGTGAAAGCCAGATCTATGACCTTTTATAATGTTGGAAACAGCAAGCCTCTGGAAGCATCCAGCATAAATTATAATATGTACTTAACCTCCATCTTCTTTCTGTTTGGATTCACATTTGCTTTTCATTGGAAGCAAATGTTACATCACCTTTACTCAAGTTTAGAGCAGGAAAGAATAATTTCCCTGAAGTCAGCAGATCTTTACCATGGAGTAGATGTATGTTATGACCTCCCATACCCTATTGTAATCAGTACACGTGCTGTTGCTGGAGCACAATGTTTGCTGTATGCCAGAGTAAAAGAGCAATAATAATAATGTCAACTTCAAGTACAAGACTTGAATACTACAATGACGCTTTGGTTGATGACACAGTTAACCTCTGTCTTTCAGCTATAATGATAGTATAGGCTAATCTGATCTAGGAGTTCCTGCTCCGGCAGGGGGATTGGACTAGATGATCTTTCGAGGTCCCTTCCAATCCCTAACATTCTGTGATTCTGTGAAAATGATTAGTTGTACTTTGTTTAAATAAAAGTTAATAGCTAAATGTGGAAAAGCATAAGCTGGACATAGTTAAAGTAATAGGAGAGATGAAATGACTTGAGTAGCAATATTCTGGATGTATATAAAAGGAATTGTAGCAGATATATGGAAGCCCAAGAATAGGAGGATCCTTTCATCTTAATAAAAGATATGTCTTGAATGGGAAACTTAAAAATTAAAAAGGCTGAAGACATAGCTATTACAACTTCTGCAATCAGTAAATAAAAACAAAACTGTTGAAGAGGCTATTAGGAAGGAAAAAAGTACAGAAAACCAAGAATGTATGAACTTCAGTAGATAGTTGAGTAGTGGCAATCTCACTGGTAGCTGGAACTAGAAGGGATTCAACAAGAAGGGGGAACAATTGTATTTTTTCCTGCTTGTGTATTTGAGACACTGGTTGCCTGTCCAGGGTGTGATTACCGGAAATAGGGAAAGTGGCAAGGAGATGAAGGGAGAAGTGTTATAAAGTGGCCTGAGAAAAAATGAGTCCTAGTTTATTCTGCTTTAGTACATGTAGAATTAATAAACAAAAAGGAAATCATGATATAAAATGAAAGAGCAAGTCAGAAATAACACGTTTAAAGGACTTGATCCAGTTGGTTTAATGTGTTTAAGAGCTTAGTGTATATCCTGATGCGTCTCAGATGAAACGCTCATTGATGTGTGCTAAAAGAAAATAGATGAAAGACACTCAGATTTTCAAGGCAGGTATTATTTTTTAGCCGTGAAATCTGACTGCCAGTGCATAAAGATTCCCTGTTAAGTGAAAACAGAACAAGGGAAAATGGAGATAAAATATCTTCCATCAAACTATTGTATCAAAGCATATAAAGGAAGTCTTCCTCTCACATTTGTTTAGGGAATGTTAGTGTTTGAATCTTAGAGGAGACCTTGGTCCACAAAATGTCATCACCTTTTATTTTTGTCAATACTATGCTGTAGTTTTCAGGAGAGAAGCAGAATGGAAGCAAGAATGGCCATGCAAATAAATTCCTTAAACTGTCGTAACCAGTCACAGAACGAAAGGTGGGAATACGTTACACTTTGGCAATAAACGCCAAGGCTTCAGAGAGCTTTAATATCCCCCCAAAATTCTGTCATTGCCATCACATGCTTTAACCCCTTTATGCCATGACTCGTGGTTTTGTACTGTAGAACATGTTGGCAATGGAGCAGCTGTCATTTGCTGGCTCTCTGATACTGGTCTTTGAATCAGAAACTTAATTGGAAACAATGGCAGACTGAGTGGTGCTGTTTGGATGAAACAATTCTAGACTCCTTTGCTTATTTTATTAACCTTGACAGAGGAAATGCTGTAACCATTGAGGAATTCTATATTTAATAATATCAAACTGTATGCATGTCTGCTTCCAGCTTTTTAGACTACTGAAAATCAGTTTTGATTTTAGATCATGAAGTATTGTAAGCTTTTTATTGACAGAAAATAGATTGCAATTAATATGGAAATATTTGGATATGTTGCATGCATACTTTTTTTTTTAATGTTCTTAAAAAAAGGAAGGAGGAACCAGGGTATTTACTTCAAAAGTATCTTAAGTTATTAAGGTGCTGAATTCTTTTTAGTCGGTAGTGACTTTTTTTACTCAGAGTCTCCACCCTGACTATCTTAGTATCTAGGTTAGATATGAGGTGACACAGCAGAGAGTAAGAAAACATTAGGCCTGGGAAAGGGAGAGGACATTTACATAAAGTAAATGAAGCTCTTTGATTGCACTTGGTTACACAAGATAATGGGTTAGTGTGGTCATTTCTTTGGGGAAGGATTTTATTTTTTGTTTATGAATAGATTTAAAGAGCAGAAGACTGATGCTATGGCTCAAACTATTTGAACTGAAGGGGAGGATTTGGCCTAATACAGTTTGATAGAAGCATCTACTAAAATGATTCAAAAGGCTTTTTCAGAATTCCTTTGATCATGTAGCTTTCAAAACATAACCAACCTGCTCCTTGGTTCTAAAGTAGGGCATTATCAAAGAACAAGTGCTGCATAAGATCTTGCTTCCCTGGGTGGACCAACTGCATCACTTAGTCTACACTTGGAAAGATGAGGCAAGGGCTGGTATAGTTTGTCTCAGTTCTTCTCATTTTTTTATTACACCCTTAACATGTTGCATTAATACAAAGAGAGACACCGCACACACTTGGGGGACTGTTATACCACTAACTCTGGGGATGGCATGCGTTTCCATGCAGTGCCACCTGCATGGAATAGTAGCATTTGTGTTTTCAGTACATGGAGATCTCAGTTTTAGCTGCCTTTTGTGTATCGTTGAGTTTCTTTGTGTTTACAACTATGTTCTCTCCACAGACTCTTTTTCTATATGCTTCAGCACATCCTGGCATTCTGTAGACCTAACCAAGTCTTTGTGGCACAGCTTTCTTTGCCTTGCCGTCCCCCGGGTTGCTTCTAGCCTTTTGAGAAAAGTGTTTATGCTCCTTATCACAGTGAACTGTTGCTTAAACAGCTAGGTTGACTGCTGCTTGTATGTTGTATGGTTGGAAATCATAGCCATCTGCAGTAATGACCTCTGTCTTGGGTATTTAATTCATGCATTAAATAGAAAGCTTTTCTGTGCTTGCTTCAGTTTTGTGATCTTACCACATGAAAGAGATTCTTTGCACTCATGAGATCCCGTGGGCATTGGTCCACAGTCTTTATCTGTGCACGTAGTTGCTCTGAGAGAATACAAGACTTGGAAAGCTTGTCCTTTAGTACAATCCAGACTAGCAGGTAAGTTTGTGTTCTTGGTGGTTGTGTTTGTCTGATTGCCTGGGCGAGATAGTAGGTTTGTAGATAGAGATTCAAGCATGTTTGCCAGAGATAGTTAGCTGATCCTGCCTGTCTCCAAAGTAAATGAATTGCTTTTTGTTTCTTTTCAGCAACTAGGAATTTGGGATTTCTGAAATGGTACATTGGGCTCAACTTTGGAAATAATCCAGCCCAAGTTTTTTAATTTTTCAGAACTAGTATGCAAACGGGTGGCTCAGATATGGGTGATTTAGAAAGTGTAGCAGCTATTTTGATTAGGAAACTGGGGACCAGTATAATGGGGATATGATGGCAAATTTCACGAACCACAAAGCAGCATTTATTTATGCTAACTACCAGGCCATTTATCACACATATTAGACATGCGTTAATCACACATATTAGACAAGCCTTAGCTGTACAGTGTTGTACATCTGATGGTGTATTGTTGGCTTAGCTGGCTGCAGACTTGAGGTTGAGCTGGCTCAGCATGAGTGCTCTTTGATGAGGAAAGCCAGTGGGCATCACCTTTCTTCTCCAGTGTCCACTGTGCATCACTGGTGTTTATATACACTTTTTCCATGGAGAAGTCTCATCTGAAGGATTATGTGCTCTTTTCATAGGTCAGAACTTGTCTGTTCCAGCATGTCCAGAGGGCTGTTGCTTTCTGACAGCTGATCCGTTCTGGTCTCTTCAGATGTGTGTTACTTATTTTCAGACTGGGTCATAGTCGTCATGTTTCTTCAGGATGTTGCAGACTGCGTATGACTTATGACTAGGTATGATTATCTTAGTCTTTACTACTTTTTTCTTTCAACTCTGCCAAGCACAGATACTAGAAAGTATTTCAGTTCCTACCCTGTGACATGCCCTCTTGTGGCATTTTTGGGGTAGAGGGCAAATGAGCTGTGTTCCACAAACAGGACTTATGCTGCTGTTGAATTGGGATGGCTCTGAAATTATGTGCACGTCATGTCACCTACATCAGATAGCATTACAAAGGAATTTAGCTTCAGTGTCAGATCCATTCTAATTGAACAGATATCACTTGGGACTCTTTTCCTTGAAGACTATCCACGCGTTTTCTTTGAGATCCAATTGTGAGATACTTTACTGAGGAGACACCTGTTGAGTCACTGAGCAGATGCCTTTGTAATCTATTTGGCTGTCTAAAGTCATCAAAGGCATGAACCTACATCAAAAAAACATTTTGCCTGTGTTAATTTTATAATTGCATGTCTTCCTAGGTTAAAACACAGCTAAGAATCTTCTCTAGAGTCCAGACAACAAAACCATGCCACTTTCGAGTTACTCAGACTACTGAGCATGTTCAGTAAAAGGCATGATGTGGGACTTTTTTTGTGAAGAGTACATGTCTGCTTATGCAAAAGAATTTTGCGTAAAAATAATTTTAGGAAGGCTCTCTGATGAGTGATACCTTGTCTGAACTTGATTGATGAGACCCCCTCTCTTTTGCTGCTTCCAAAGTATTTCGTGCAGCGTAAAGCATGTTAGATTTATCTCTGAATGTGGCTTGTGGCCAAGGAATGGAGCTCAACAGGGTCACATCTGAGTCTGAAAGAAAGGGAAAGTCTGCACCACATATATTTAACTCAACAAAATACGACTCAAGTTTTATCTAAGCTGTGGGGAAATCCTGTCATTTCTTATTTTTTGCTTCAGTGACATGGAAAAAAAAATCCTTTCAAAAGCAATCTCTTATCTTATTTGGTATATAAGGCCAAGTTCTGCCATAATGAGGACTAAATTTCCAGAACGTTTTCTGTGTAATCAGATGGTGCAACTCGTTGTTTACAGAGGTAGGGGCTATATACGTGTCAATGTAATGGCTTGTATATTTTATAGTCAAGATCTTCCCTCGTGTGGACTTCTCCCCTCTCTGGAGCTGTAACATGAGTCAAAGTCTACAGCACGAGTATCATGATTCAGAAGGTGTTATTGCAATCTCACTGTAAAGCACATACAAAAGTTTTCTTAATTTCTCCCCTTGAGGATAAAATATGAGAATATTTTTTGAGCAGTGAAGAAGCATGCCCAGTTATTGTGTCCTGGCTTGTTAGTCACTGAGGCTTGCAAAATGTTGCAAGACTTTAGAAAAGATTTCCTATCATCCTCTGCTTAAAGAGCCCTCTCTATTAAAACATAAAGGTTCTTGGTTGTTATTAAATGTTTCAAAGTGGAATGATTCATTGAATCAGAAATTGCCATTTTCCCAACAGTCCTTTGAGAATTTCTGAGGATATGTCTTCTATGAATTGGATGCACTGCCATAAATTTGATTGTTCACTGATCAGCTCTGTGTATGAATATAAATTTCATAAAACTTACCTTCTATAATGGTTTTTCACAGGATCACTGCTTCACTGAGGCTGTGATACCCTAAGACATGAAGGCAGTAGGTATTATACAGTAAATATTTCCTTTGCTTTGTAAAGAAATCTAACCTGCTCAGCGTTTGCATGACATTACCCCGCTCACAGCTGTTTATGAGGAGTGCTGCTGTCTCAGCTCTGGGAACAAACAGGTTTGGGCATGCATGTGAACGACATGATTTGTTCCTGTCTGTTTTGCAAGCCAGAAATGTGGAAGTATCTCCCATTCTTGGCTTGACTCTTATTCTCTGCAGCAAGACTTATTTTCCCAGGCAGATTGCTGAAATGTGCTAATGAGCCTCCAAAGGATATAAAATATGTGCTCCCATGGTTGCACATTTTCTAGTTCAAAAGCTACTTCTCGTGGCAGACCCAGGTATAACAACATGAAGCTATCTGAGATAATTTGCTATGCTGTTTGCATGTCCACACCCAGAATGCACATCTAATTTGCTATTGTCTTATAAAGTAGCGTTGGATGAGACCTGGGCATTAAAATAAAGATTTGGACTGATGTACTTTTTTGATATACACTCGTTTTTCTTCCATAGTAAATGAATGTGAATAGCTTCTCCCAAAATAGAACGTAATAAACTAGAAAGCAAATATATATATGTAGCATGTTGCTACTATATCTTTTCAGAATGAGGTAGCTTTACTTTACAGAGTTAGTCTAAGCCGTAGCAACTGCAGCTAGGACCCTATATGCTATATATACATTTATTCCAGTTTGTTATGTACCAGCTTCCTTGCACAGAATGAGTTCTCTGAGAAGGCGGTCTTTGGAGGCTGGCAGATGTCCTCTATAATTTTTGTTTCAGCGAAAAAAATGGCTTCCTCAGATACAGTTCTTCTTTCCCATGCCACAAACATTATCTCCAGCATAAATGGACACCTGCCAAATTGTCTGTTATCCTTATGATCAGAGCAGCCTGTGTCTCTTAACTTCATGCCTCAATAACACATGTGACTTGCTTGATTGCATATCAGCTGTCTCGCTGTCCCAGCTTCTTGCCTTTTCTGGGTCTCTGATACCTGGGGGAATGTGAAGGAGGGGATAAGGTGTGGCTGTTCCCACCACAATGCCTTGAGTCCTCTCAAGCCCCAGCTGGATAGTATAAAGTATTTAAATCAAATTTTGAAAGGTAGGCGGTGACTTTTATTTGTATTTCTACAATCCCAACTTAATCTCAAAATAAGTACTGTACGTGAATAAGGATGTGATTGTTACATGTTTTACATGTACACAGCCAAGTAAATGTTGCATATACTTGACTTTGTAAAGCTGGGGACTTTGAGACATTTTAACAAATACTTGAATGAAAAATAGTGATTTTAATGACAGTATCCCATGTCAAATGAGCATAATTCTTTAGTGTTAGTACTCCGTTTTTGAAAAGAAAATTTCCAATGGAAAATTTCTGAATTTTTTATTATTATATTTTCCAGAATGCTTTGCTTAGCTCAGTTCAAAACCCAAATGTTCAATAAAAACAAAGACACAGTGGGTGTTTGTACTTCTGTGTTTTTTGTAGATCTACAGTGCTTTATTTTTACAACATACCTGTGATTTAGGGCCCTTCTTCTGCTTTGGTAGAAAACAAAATTCACAACTTCAATAAATTGTCAATGTGGTTCTTCTTTTGTCATCTATTTTAATGTGTGAAATAATTTTTGGCAGAAGAAAATAATGCTTAAATATTTCTTACAAAGAAGAATTAAATTTTGTAGATGAAGAATTATGAGTATTTGATATTAACCAAATCAGTGCCATGCACTGCTACACTGTGTTTTTTTCAAAACAAAGTGTGTTTTATTTTTTACTGATCAAGATGAATTTACCTACATTTTATTAAGTCTTTTCTGACTTGGAATGTTGTAAAAATGGTCATTTATAAATATTATTTGTACAACCCTCTCCTTAATCGGACAGAAAGTAGCAAATGCACGACAGTTGTGCTTGTCCCCAAAAGTCCGTCCGCATTAATTCAGTTCATTGGAGCATCCGTACACACTGGCATGAGGCAATAGCTCACTCAGACCAAGATCAAGAAGTATCAACTTCAGTTGTTACTATCACAAGTTTTATCTGAATCTTTCAGTTTCTGTGGTGTCCCTTCTCTTTGTAATTCCCACACCTTGGCTGTTTTTTATAGTATTCTTTGAACTGGGTTAGCTACAAAAAGAGTCAGATCCTCATGTGAATCACACTTGCTCGTTGAAATAAATTAGGGAGTAGGACTTACCTCTTCACCATCTGCTTCTTCGCTTGTTGCACATGGAGAAGTACTACTGCTAAATGCATTCAGTAGGGTTGTTTGTTTGCTTTCTTTGAATCCCTGATATATCATTAAATATTGATCTCAAAAAAAGTCTTAACAAAGGAAGGTGAATTGATTTTAAACACTGACACAAAACACATTATTTTCTCTGTTAACAATTTTAAGTAAATAGGCATTATTTGGGGGAATAATGGTGTAATTTTGGTGGGAATGTGTAGTTTTACCTCAAAATGCTCTTCATAATTGAAGAGAGAGAAAGAAAAGTTTCCTTGCAGAAGCTGAATGCTGTCTGTAGTATAAATCTGATGTATTACTATCTTGTGAATAAAAGAGTATGTGTCTTGTGAAAAAACTGCTCTTAACCAGGCATGAATGTACCACATGTTTCTGTGTGAATAACTCTATCCATCAGAGGTCCAATAGAGACTCTGTATACATGGCAGAATTCTTTTCAGGGATGACTGTCTTTCTGTATTTCACATTAAAGTATTTTATTAATATGGCATCCACCATTAAGACTATCTTCCAAATATCTGTAACTTTCAGAGATGTTAGTTCATTATTTTGTCTCTATCCAATGGCATGATAAAATGCCTCTCCAACACTTCAAGCATTAGGATATGTGTAGTCTACAGTACAGTCAAAGTTCAGTAGCTTGAAAAAGAAGTGTGATGTTTATTAGGTCTAATTGCTCATAATTTTAAAAGCTGTTTGCCACCTAAGAGGAGATAAATGTTTTCAGACTTTTAACGTTCAAACACGGCACACTGCCTCACACCTATTATGCTGTTTTATCCTATGATGTGACCTTCTCTTTAGTTTTCAAGTTTCTCCTTTTTATTAATCTTTTATTAATCTTCTTAAAGATTTTGGAAAGCATTAGATTTTTCTGCATTTGCACTGTTTTACTATGTGTTAAGTAAGTTACAGGTATTTTGGAGTTAATTTTCCTTAACATCCTTCTTGAACCTAATATTCAAATTACATTCACATCTATACAGAGTAATACTTGTGAAGAAAAAATTCAAATTTCATGGCATGTATACAGTTCAGGTTCACTTATCATTGTACAAATTATACTTATGCTCTGGATAATTAAGTGTTGTTTTCTATTGCAGAAATGCTTGGAATTTCCTTCTGTAATAGAAGGAACCAGCATTTATTTGCTTTGTTATGCAAGTAGGATCTTTCTTCATCAGGTTTTCATGTCTGATCCAATAATTTGTATTTTAATATGTCCATAATAATGTTCCTGTTTAGATTTGTATCTCTTCTAAATAAAGAATAAGGATGTGATTGTTACATGTTTTACATATGCCATGAATACTTTAAGGAAGGAAGAAAGAATCACAGCTAAAAAAAATCCCCAACAAAGTGGTAATGTAAAATTTTAAGTTGTTGAATCTGGGTATTAAGCCTCTGAGGTTTTCTTGTCTTAGTCTCTCAAATAAATATTTTAATTCTAATTCACAGCTAATGACTTTTAAGAAATAGTCATGCACTCTCACATTTTGGCATAACAAACTTAACTGGTCCTTCGGGAATAATGATTTTCTGAATGGTGTTTTCTCAATTGAGTTCTTCAGCAGTTGCTTTCTTTTTTGAGTGGGCAGGTGGAACTGAACTAAGGAAGCAAAAGTTACTGAACACTGTTGGTGGCTATGGTTGCAGCAGGGAGGAATTTTTAGGAAACAGATGTCTGTCTGTCGGCACTGGAAGAAAAGTCGCTCATTTGAGGGCATAAAGAGCACCTCCCAAACTTGATTGCAGCTTCATGTAAATGAGGGGCAGAGCTCTGCTGTGCAGTGGGTGCAAAATATGAATGAGAACCAGAAATCCAGAAAATGTTGTGTTGGGTAGGTAGAGAAACCTGGATGAAGTCCTTCTTTGTATATACTAGAATAAGAAGGCAATCTGAAGAAAATAGAGGGAAAGACGGACAACTAAATACAGTAACCAAGAGGTATTCATACTTTATACTTAATTAAAAATTCAGCTTTGGTCCAGATGGAAATCTAGGGAAGTGACGAAGGACAGAAGAGTACATGAACATTAAGAACACACCTTTCTGTGTTATCCACTGAAGTGTTTGATCAAAAGGCAGGGGAAGAAACTAGTTGGAAAATGTCACATTTTCAGTGAAGAACAGGAAGAGGAAATCATGTAAGAGAGAGGATGCAGCAATGGATGCAGAAATACCAAAAGGAAAGGCATCGCTGTAGTACTAATAGTAATGAAAATGGCAAGTTAGGTAGTGGAGCCTGTGGAAGAATATAAAGTTCTGCTAATGAACAGAAAAACTTCATTTTCCGCTGTAAATGAACCCAGCAATTTTCCTTATAAGTCACGTCTTCAAAACTGAAAATAATGAAAGGTAGAAAAGGTTACAGTGCATTCAGAGAGTAGCAGAAAACGGTTAATTTTGGAGTATATAAAAAAAAATAATGCCGTCAGTTTGGGTATGTAGTGGTATGGTAGTGGCTGACAGGAATCAGTTAAGGTGAGATGGAGAAGGGGAAGGGGAGAGATAGAGGGGATCAAGGAAGAGAGAAGAACATTTTTGATGGAAAATGCCCAAATTTCTTAGGGCTACCTGCTGTCTTAGATTTGTCAGTCATGACACCGAACATCTTCAATAAACACTAAATGGAAACCTTAACTGTTTTTGAAGAATAAAAAAATAGAAGCATCAATGTGTCAAATTGTAGCATCCGGTATACTAAAATAAACGTCAGAGTCCCACAGAGACTGAAGAAACATTTAGTGAAATATAGCACCACTGAACAACTAGGAAAGCTAAGGCCT
>VZTO01023341.1:0-23579 GCA_013400615.1 Syrrhaptes paradoxus | reverse complement strand
TCCCAGGCTCTGGGGACCCACAGTGGTGTTCCCAGANACCCGCAGTGGTGGTCCCAGGCTCTGGGGACCCGCAGCGATGGTCCCAGACTCTGGCGACCCGCAGCGATGGTCCCAGGCTCTGGGGACCCGCAGCAGTGGTCCCTCCGGTCCGGGATGTCAGAGGATGCTCCGACACGAAGCTGGAGGCACTAAACGTGACCAGAACACGGAGCCTTTCCTCCCCAGCCCCAGGATTCGCTGTAGATGTAGATCTGGGGCTGGTAAGGTCACGGAGTTGTAAACAGAGTGTGGCTGGTGGGGACCTGAAAGGTCACCTCCCTCCTACCCCCCCGGGCGTGACTGTACCGGGGCCACGCGCGTGGGCGGCTGCTGGGATGGTCGGCAGCACGAGCGCTTCTTCTCGAGTGGCTTGGAGAGAGGGGAACAAACAAAACCCCGAGTTTTTCAGCCACCCCAACCGCGAGGTGGGTGTTGCGGAGGTATCTGATGAAGCCGCCGCCGTTTCTCAGGGTTGCGAGGGTTTTTGTTTGCCAGCCGTGAGGTTTCACGGGTGGGATGCGGCGTTTCGGGGGTGTCAGCTCCCTCCGGCAAACACCGGCTGCTCGGATGCGGGCGATGCTGCGGCGACAGCAAATTATTCACTTGGGCAGCCCGTGGCCTTGATGTGAGAGATGCTCAGCACCGGCAAGGATGGGATTTCAGGGGAATTTGTAATTTCTGGAGGAGGAAAGACTTTCTCCGCCGCTGTTGGGCGTGGGAAATCCTCCTTTCAGGTCAAACTCTCCGTCTGGGAGAATCGCAGCCAGGAGAAACTGCTGGGCAGCTTTCCTGAGTGCAGACCAACACCCTCCCGGCATGGCCTGCGTCCTTCCCCACTGCCGTCTCCCGCCTCTCCTAGGTTTTCCTGATTTGCCTGTGAAAACTACACACCCTCCTCCTCCTCCTCCTCCGGAAATATTCCGAAATGCTCGCACTGAAACATGCGACGGAGACAGACCTCTCCCTCCTCCCTGCTCGTTCTGGGGAGGCAAAGGGACCCGCCGGCAGGACTTGCTGCCCTTCGGTGGGTCCCAAAGGGCAGGTCCCCATGCACTGAACCCCGAGTGGGGTGGTTGGGGGGAGCCAGGCAGTGGGGTGCTGAGGGACCCCCATGGGTGGCTGCGGGGGGCTCGTTCCTGCCTCAGTTTCCCCTGTGGCAAGCGCAGCCCTGCCTCACCCTGCACAGCAGCAGCGCGAAACCTCGGGGGGGGGGAACCCTTTGGGGCCAACAGGAGCTGCAAACCCCACGCACCCCACGGAGGAAAATGGGTGCTGGGTGGTCAGGACTGGTCCCTGAAAGTGGCAGCACTGGGAGCTGGTGGGAGCACTTGGGGTCCGGGGGGTGCTGCAGAAGGATGGTCTGCCTGCATCCCCTGGTCCCCGCATCACTGCAGCCCCTTCCCTGCATCCCCTGGTCCCCGCATCCCCTGGTCCCCGCACCGCTGCAGCCCCTTCCCCGCATCCCCTGGTCCCCGCATCGCTGCAGCCCCTTCCCTGCATCCCCTGGTCCCCGCATCGCTGCAGCCCCTTCCCTGCATCCCCTGGTCCCCGCATCGCTGCAGCCCCTTCCCTGCATCCCCTCCGTGCTGCGGCACCGAGGACGTGCCAGCGGCTGCGTCACCCCCAAGAGCATCCCACGATTTTCTGCCACACTTGGAGTCTGGGTCGGTGGGTAACTCCGGCTCGTGGCACCGAGGGACATGCCACCGAGTGCTCCAGGGAGCTGGGAGCTTCTGGGTCGTCCAAGTCCAGGCCAGGTTTCGGTTTGTGAGCCCCGAGGTTTTTCCTGTTATTATCCAGCCCGCAGCAGAGGAACAATAGCGGTGGCGGCCGGCGCGGTGTGACCCCGAGATAAGGAGCCAGGGTGATTAGCAGGAAAACTAACCAGCAGGTCGAGAGCGTAAAAAGCGATCCCGAGGGAGCAGCGCTGGGAATGACGGGTTTGCAAGCTGAGGATCACGGGCAGGGATCGGGCACCGAGCTGCAGAGACAGGGCTGGTGGCATGGGACAAGAATGAACTTTGGTGTCACAGCCCTGGTCAGGAACCCTGGAGTGACCGGGCAGGGGTTTATAGGGAGATACCACAAAGACTAATTTTTTTTTTTTTTTTTAAACCTGAAACCAAGAAGCAAAAGAGGAAATGGATGCTGGCGTTTCAGCCCCGAGAACCGTGCCGTGACACAACGCCGGAGACGTGAGCGATTCCGTAATGGGAGAGGAGCTCGTGGCACGGCCGGGACCGACCCCACCGCGTCCCACGGCGATGCTGGGGAGGGGGCTCGGCTTGTGCAGAGGCTGGAGAGCCTGGGGAGGGTCGGGGTACCCATGGCGGGATGCTGTGCGATGGGATGGATGTCATCCCGGCTCTCCGAGGGCTGGGAACGCGCCGCTCCCCAGGGCTGCAGGGCTCTGCTGGAACCACCGACGGAGAGAAACTGGGGAGAGGCCAAAGGATCCACACATCCACTGAAACCAGCCCGGGGGGAATTCGCCATTTCCGAGCAATGAGGAAACGCGGGGTTAGCTGAGGACCCGCCGGGCTGCGAGCCGGGAATGGGAAGCGAATCGCTCCCGACAAGCGCGGACACGCCGCTGGCCGGGGGCTGCGGGGTGAGCCCGTGGTGCCGGCAGGGAGGCTGGCAGAGCCGCAGCCATCCAGCGCCTTCCACCACACCTCGGGGTGCGAACCCCGAGAGGCACCGACCTCACCCCGCCGGCAGCCGGGTGTGAACGGGGCAGCGCCGGGCACCCGGCATGAACCGAGAGCCGCGGTTGCTGCTGGGCAGGAGGAAAGCGAGTGGGCCAGGGTCACTGTATCGATGTGAATTTTTTTTTTTTTTTTCTAATTTTTTCTACCAAGGAGTGTTTGGTGCAAACCACATCTGAGGATGCTCATGCTCCCGGCGCAGCGGGCAAGGCTGCGAGCTTCCCACCACGTGGACAAACCCAGCCCCAACCTCCTCGGAGGGCGAGCTGGGAGAGGAAGCAGAAAGCCCAGCCTGGTTTTTCTGCCGAGCATCCCTCGCTGGGACGGCTGGGTAGCAGCCACTCGCCCTCCGTCACAGCCGCCGTTTGCATCCTGGGATGCTGCAAGCGCCCGGCAGAACCGCCACCATCCCCAGCAGGTGGGGTGGGGGGCCGGGACCCCTAAGCAATGAGGGGGACTGAGCTCCTCCAGACCACCCCACAAATCTCCCCTGATGCTCTGCATCACTTTGGAGGCCCACTGGGAATTAATTATTATTGTTAATTAATGAAACCGTCATACCAGGACTGGCCTGCACACCCCTTGCTGCCCTCCGTCCCCCTGCAGGTGCTGGCACGGGGCGCAGAGGTGGGGTACTCCCCGCCTTCCCTTGTTATTTTGGGAGCCCTAAATTCCTGCCGCAGCCCAGGCTGCCTCTCCCAGGGCCCGCCCGGCTCCTGGGTCACCGCTCCCGGAGCAGCGGGGACGTGCCAAGCCGAGCAGCCGGTTCCCGGTGTGTGCACCCACCACCCGCACCAGCCCCATCCATGTTGGGATATGTTGGGGACCCCCAGTCTGGGGGTTCATGGACCCCCAGAACAAGGCTGAGCTCAGCACCGGGCATCAGAGCATCCCACCAGCAGTGCCCAGCACCCCCCAACCCATCCGGACACCCCCGGTCCCTCCGTGATGCTGTGAGGATGCTGATGCTCAGCTCACCTGGAAAATTTGGGAATATCCAAACCGGGCAGCGGTGTGTTTATCCCCACGTGGTGCTGCCGCGTCCCCACCGGCACGCGGGGATTAATCCTGACCTATTTCCCGGGGGGGGGAGTGGAGCAAAGGCTTAATTCACTGAATGCTTGAGGAGCGCACGAGATGCAGAGATAGAGCCCTGGCGGAGGGCGAGATATCATTAATTAATTCGCAGGTTGATATAGTTATGCGCTGAGATCATCGTCAGCTGAGCCTGCTAATCCCTGCTTGTGCAAACCTGGGAGGGGGGGAGCTGCCGCCCGCCGTCACTTGGCCCCGCGGCGTCCCCACGTGCCACCAAGGCTGGGAAGGGTGGCCCCGCTCCCTGTCCCTTTCCACCCCCTGCCCCTAAATCTGCGTTTTTCCCAGGTTGGTCCCACTGGAGGGGATGGGATGGGATGGGATGGGATGGGATGGGATGGGATGGGATGGGATGGAGGGCTGCCTCTCCGTGAGCCAGGGGCTGAGACTTTTTCTCAAAGTAATTATTTCAATAATCGTCAAAACCGGGTAATTATCACCCTGTTGACTTCGGGGTCATGTTGAGCTTCCTCTGCCCTCCAGCCCAGTTTTGGAACGAAACACCCCCTCGTGCGCTGCTGGGAGCTGCTGACACTCACCAGAAACATTCGATTTTTACAAATTTTCTATTATCTAACCCCAAATCTTCCTCTTCCTCAGCCGTCCCATCGAGCCGGTGGATTTGCTGTCTCCAAACCCCCCTTGTGACCCTGTCCTGGGGACAGCAACGGGGACCTGGCTCCATCCCTGGGGCTCCCTGGCTGCCGCAGCCCCCCTTTCTAACCAGGACCATCTACTCGCGGGGGTCCGTGGGGGTCCGTGGGGTTCCAGCTCCCTCGGGCTCTGCAAGGCTGGTGCACGTGGATGCTGAGCAGACGCAGGCGGCGAGGCCGGCGGTGCCACCTTCCACCCCATCGCACCTGAGCTCACCCCGCTCTATTTTCCTCCTGCCCCTTTCCTGGACTTTCAGATATTAAAAAAAAAAAAAAAGCCACGACAGTGGAAAGTCGAGCTAACAAATACAAATAAAACTTCCTTTGGATGCTAAAAATGACACACGTAGACAGAGAGAAAAAAAAAAAATTATATCGGTGACAATAACAGAGCGCGGAGCTATTTCAGTGCCGGGCTGTTCCATTGCAGCGCTCGGCGCTGGGGTTGTGGCTGCTGAAAACCAGCCACTTCCCCAGGGACGTGACGTATTTCCTTTCCATCACAAACTGATTTAGAAGCAAAACTTTCTACATTTAGGCGGCGAGAGGCTCAGCTTCTCTTTTCTCTCTCTCCCGCCGAGGGTGAGCGAATGGAAGGAGAGATAAAGGGGGTGGGACCCGCGCAAAGTCACTGTACGCGGCTTCCTCCTTTTTTCTGTTTTTTTTTCTTTCTTTCTAAATTATCAGAAAGTGAACCAAAACCCCCACAATTAATATTTTCCATGCCGTGAAGGCCTTGCACGCATCCAAGTGACTTTGCAGCTCTGGGCTGGTCAGAGTTCCTGCCCCACCATGTGGTTGCAGCCCCATGGGTGCGTGGGTGCCCTGTGCAATGCTGGGGACACTTTGTCCCGTGTCCCAGAGGTGGATTGTCCCACCCACTGCAGCCACCGCGGCAGATTCCTGTTCTGGACCATCCCCATCCCTGTTCTGATTCCCATCCCCAACCCCCTTTTCAACTCTATCTCCATTCTCCATCCTCATCCCCATCCCAACTCATCCCCATCCCCATCCCTATCCATCTTCAACTCCTCCATCTCCACCTCCATCTCCATTCCCATCCCCATCCCTATTCCCATCCCCATTCCCATCCCCATCCCTATTCCCATTCCCATCCTCATCCTCATCCTCGTCCTTGTCCTCATCCTCGTCCTCATCCCCATCCCCATCCCCATCCCTATTCCCATCCTCGTCCTCATCCTCGTCCTCGTCCTCGTCNATCCTCATCCTCATCCTCATCCTCATCCTCCTCCTTGTCCTCGTCCCCATCCCCATCACCGTTCTGATTCCCATCCTCATCCCATCCTCATCCCATCCCCATCCCCATCCCCACCAGTGACACACTGGGACGAAGGCTGACTTTGGGCTGACGGTGCCCCGCGAGACCCCGCCAGGCTCGGACGGGCAGCCGCGCCGTGCGCCCAACTCCTTTAATCCCCAGCTGCAATTAAAGCCGAGCACGACGGTGATAATTTCCTAGAAGGATAAACATCCGATCGCCTTTTCTCTCCCGTTCGACCCAAAATAAACACGGCAGCCGCAGGGAATTAAGGGCAGGAGGAAAGGATGACTATAGCTTGGCTGCAGGATGTCAACAAAGCCTGACCTCTCATTTACACCGGCCCCTCCGCGTTCACCTAACGGGCCAATTACACCCTCCTCCGAGGGTAAGTATAGAAAGAGAGAAGGAGAAATCCAACTTTAGCAGACTTCCATGACATCTCTCGCTGTCATTTCCTCTGCAGCTAATCTTAGCGCCCATGGCAAGCCGGGCAGCGTATTTTGTATTTTTTTTCCCCGGGTTGTGGTATGTTACCCAGCTTCCTTTTTTTGTCGCTTTCCTTCCCGTCCCGTCCCGCAGCTTCACCCAGGGGTGAACCGGGACCCCCCCCATCTCCCGCATCCCCCTTCGCCCCTTGCAGCCCATCACCCCGACCCATCCCGGTGGGGACCTGGGGCTGGTGGAGCTGCGGGACCCACACACACCAGTAAACAGCCGCTTCCTGCTGGGGGGGGGAAGTCCCAGCCACGTTTAACCCCCCCCAGCCGGGGAGAGCATCCAGCCGGGTGCAGGGACCGAGAAGGGGATGGCACAGGGAATCAGGAACAATTTGTCCCGGGACAGAGCCAGGGATGGATGCAGGGGTGGGATGCAGCACCAGGAGCATGGCCATCCCCTCCGAACGATGCTGCACCTCCCTGCGCGGCCGACAGCCGGTCATTCCTTTGTGCCTCAGTTTCCCCTGCCTGGGAAATGCCCCCCCCGGGGGGTCTTGCTCCCCACGGTTTGTTCAAAGGGCTCCGTGGCCACCGGCGGGACACCAGTGGCTTTGTCACGGCGGAGTCACCGAGAAAGTGCTGCGAGGAGGACTCGCAGGCGGGTGAATCGAAGCCTCAGACAAAACCGAGCCCTAGATGAAAGCCTAATTAAAGCGCTAATTAAAGGGGAGGTCCGGCTAGAGTGGCCAGTAGGCAGAGTTCTTCTGATTTACGGCTTTAATTTCGGTTTTGCTTTCCAAGAGAAGCGGGCTGAGGCAGCTGGCGAGGGCAAAGGCAGGGCAGGGCTGGAGTCGGGCCAGGGCACGGCCCCGTTCCCACGCTGCTGCCCTGCTGCTGCTGCCGCGGGACCCCCTCGATGGGCACCACGGGACCCCCACCTGAGCACTGTGTGACCCCCTAGATGGGCACCACGGGACCCTTGGGCTGGGCACCATGGGACCCTCCAGCCCAGCACTATCAGACCCCTGTCTGGGCACCACGGGACCCCCTGGATGGGCACTGTGGGACCCCAGATGGGCACTGTGGGACCCCCTGGATGGGCACTGTGGAACCCCCCAGCTGGGCACCGTGGGACCCCTTGGCCCGGCAATGTGGGACCCCCACTCAGGCACCACGGGAACCCCCAGCTGGGCACCGCGGGACCCCCCGGCCAGACACCAGGTTCCTGCTCCCGCACCAGAGCCCCTGGTGACATTGTCCCATGCCCAGCATCGCCTGCATGAGGGTCTTGCTGCAGACCACCCCCAGGTGCAGGGGGGCTGCTCCATCCCACGCAGCTGGTGCAGACCCCCAAACACCCAGATCCGTGGCACCACCGGCAAGGAGCCCACGCAGCCCCCGCGCTCCATCCGTGATTTATTCGGAAAGCTGCGGGCAGCAAAGCCCCGGACCCCCGAGGTGCTGGCGGGACGTGCTGGGGGTCAGGGCAGAAATGGGGCGAGGGGAGGAGGAGGGGGTGCTGCCATCCCCTCCGGACACCCGGGACATCACTTGGGGTGTTACCCTCGGAGGGGGAGCTGGGTTCTGCTGGGAGGCTGGGCTGGCAGGAGGTGGGTGCATCCTCGGTGGGTGCTGGGGTGTCCCCCCCGATCTGTGAGGTGTCGGGGTGCAGCCGTGCAGGGGAAGGTGACGATGNGGTAAAGGGGGGGATGCTCAGGGGCCAGATCCAGGCTGGGGGTGAGGGGGGGATGCTCGGGGGTGGGATCCAGGCTGGGGGTAAAGGGGGGGATGCTCAGGGGCCAGATCCAGGCTGGGGGTGAGGGGGGGATGCTCGGGGGTGGGATCCAGGCTGGGGGTAAAGGGGGGGATGCTCGGGGGCCGGATCCAGGCTGGGGGTAAAGGGGGGGATGCTCAGGGGCCAGATCCAGGCTGGGGGTGCATGGTGCATGCCCTGTGCTGGCTGCGGCTCTGCCCCAGCGCTGCGACCACATCCTGCAAACAGCGGCAGGCAGGGAGGGAGGCAGCAGGCTCTGCCCCACGGGGCCAGGGTGCAGGGAGCCATGGGGAGCCCCGAGCATCCCTGGGGGCGTGGAAGTGGCTTTGGGTCCTCTCGTGCCCCCTCTCCACCCCTGCAGACCTTCCCACGGCTTCCGACCAGCCCAGCACGGGGTGCCTGGAAATCCCCCGGCAGCGCGTGGCGGGAGATGGCAGGAGATCCCCCAGCCCCCTCATCTACATGCTCCACAAACTATTGGAACAAAGTGGGGGGGTCTTCATCCCTGACCCCCCTCCTGCCCTGACCCTGACCCGAGGATGCTGGAGGTCCGGGGGCAGCTCGGGGCTGGAGCTGGCCTCGCTTTTCCTACATGGAGGTGGCTGGGAAACCCTCTCGGTGGTGGGGGGCAGGAGGGATTCCCCTGTGCCCCACCCTGGAAACCCCCCTGCACCCTGCCAGGGTCCGGCGTTGAGCGTGGGTCTGGATGGCGGACGGTGGAGCATCCTCCTCCTGGGATGACGGGACCAAAGCCACCTCCATCCCTGCTTGGTGGGACATCAGAGGGGACACGGCCGTGGTGTCACAGAGGGAGGGGGGAAAGGGCCCCGTTGTTTATCTGCAAGCCATCGTCCCCTCCTCTCCCCTTCCTGGCGCTGCTCTTGAATGTCACGCTGCAGCCTGGCAGCCCTTTATCTGCCCCAACATCTCAGCCCCAAGTGAGCAAACCGTCCCCCTCGCGCTTGCAAAAGTGCTGAGCAAAACCCGGGCTGCTGCATCACCCGGGGAAGGCTCGGGGTGCCGCTGCCCCCCCTGCCTGCCCCCACCTTGGGCTCTGAGTCAGGGGCTCAGCCTCTGGCCAAAAACCCCCCGACGGGCTCTGCAGATGCTCCAGGGCTGCACCCTGTGACCTCCCGCAGCTGCAGGGAGAGGCTCCGGTGCTTGGGACAGAGATCCCGGGATGCTGGGGCTGGTCCCTGCACCCTGGCACGGCCGGGGGGAGATGCTGAAATTCCCCAGGGGGGACTCAGGTGTCCCCACATTGTCACCACCACCCCTGAGGACCTAGAGCTGAGGACAGGGACAGTCCCGCCGTGCCACACTGGGGTCACCGTGGCCGTGTTTCCAGTGGCCCTGGCTCATCCCCGCAGCCCCAGCCCACGGGGGGATGCTCCTGCACAGGGGGGCTGCAGGTTTGGTGGCACTGCTGCCAGGCCAGGTGACAGCTGCGAGCGATGGCTGCGAGCTCCGGGCACACTCCTGCACGGCCATCGGTCCCCGACACGCTCCTGCATGGCCATCCATCCCCGAATAACACCCCTGGCAAGGAGCAGCCGCTCGCTTCGGGGTCTCAATCCATCCCCCCCCCCAAGCTCTGGGGGTCTCAGCAAGCGTGACACTGGGGGAAGGGGTCCCGGGGGGGATGCTCCCGCGGCGCCCGCAGCCCTTTCATCCGCCGGGTTTCAAAGCGCTTGGAAAACCCCGGGGACAAAGCAACCGGTGCCCTGTGGGATTGGGGTGCGAGCGAGAGGCGGTGGGACCCCGAATCCCAGGGGTGCTGGGAGCCGTCCTTGATGTTGGCGAAGCCTCGGGAGAGGCGGATGAAAGGAGCCGGGAGGAGGCAGAGCTCTCGCCGCCGCGCGTGGGGCGAGGGTTTTTCCTGACCTACTTTCCTACCTGCCATCGCACCGGTTCTGCCCGTCCCTCTGCGGGAACCGGGACCGGCCGCAGGGAAAGCCCCGGGTGCAGCCACCGGGGCGGGAAAAGGAGCGATGGACCCGGGGGGGCTGCAGGGTCTGGGGGTCTGCATCCCCCCATACGCCAAATCCAGCCCCTTGGCTGCATCCCCAAAGCGGGTGTCACATCCTGGCGTCACCAACAGTGCTCCCAGGGGTGACATCTCTTTGCCAACCATCCCAAATGGTGTCACTGCACCGGCCGGCTCCCGGGGACGGGGACTCTGAGTCACCGGGGACCACGGAGCCGGGAAGGGAGCGGGGGGCCGGCTGGGGAGCCGAGGTCACGGTTCCGTTGTCCCCTCTCCTCGCCGAAACAATCCGATGTTTCATCCCAGCTTGGTCCGTTTTCAAGCTCGTTTCCCGGAGGATTATATCATCGCCCTTCTCCGGACGCCCGCCCGAGGAAGAGGAGCGCCCGCCGACACCCACACGTGTGGCAGCCGCCTGAGCCCCGGCCGTCGGCTGGGGAAACCGAGGCACGAGGCAGGCGCTGGGCTCAGGGAACTGGGGGCACAGTTTCACAGCATTGCCCCCCCAAAACCACCCGTCCCCCCTGCCTCCCCCCGGCCCCGCAGCGCCGGGGACACGTGTCCGGCTGTAATTTATCAGCCTCATCAGCGGGACCGTTCTCTCTGATAGGAGCCCTGATGCTTTTTCTGCCAAGATTAATGATGTCCCAGCGGAGGTAGGCGGGAGGCCGCTGGCTGCTTTGGTCACCATTAAATGACACCCGGGGACTTTGGTGGGGACCGTGTGTGCTCCCCGCAGCCCTTCGCTCCCTCCCGCCCCAGCCGCAGCCTTTCCCTTCCCCGCCGCAGCCCAGTCCAACCCGATTTTCCAGATGGGTGGATCGGAGCCGCACAAGGTCGGGATCATGAGTCAACCCCACGGCCCCGATGCACAGCCGGAGCTGGGGAGGGATTGGGAGGGATGGAGCCGTGGGGAGGGATGGGGGCATGGGGAGGGATGGAGCCATGGTGGGGGGATGAAGCTTTGGGGGGGATGGAGCTGTGGGGGGGATGGAGACACAGGGAGTGATGGAGGCATGGGGGGGATTGAGGCATGGGGGGGATGAAGCCACAGAGAGGGTGGGCTCATCCCTGGTCCCAGGTCCCCAAAAGACTTGTTGCTTCCCAAAATCAACATTTCTGGGAGGCAAAAGTCCATCCCCAGGTTGAAAATGTCTTTCTGGGGCAGGGATGCTGGGGAGCATCTCCCTGTGCCCATTGGAGCTGGTGGCATCCAGCACTGCCCGGCAGGTGCAATTAAGCCTTAAGATCTAATTAAAATTCCCCCACAAAGGAAAGGAAGGAAGTGGAAAACAAATGGTCTGCATCCTCCGGAGGGCTGCAGATGGGCAGAAAGGTCCCTGTCACCACTGTGCCACCCCACCACGGCCGGGGTTCGCCGGACGCCCGAATTCCCCCGGCCGAGGGGATTTCCCGCGTCTCACTGTGGCGGAGCCCGACCGGGTGCCAGCGCCTCGGGACGCGCCGGGTGGCTGTGACATTTCGCAGACCACAAACTATTATCTTTGCATCTCATCGAAATACAACCACGGCTCATAACCCTCCCGGGAGGGAAGCGGGGCGAGCGGGGAGGACAGGCTGTGCCCAGCCTGACGGTGCCTGCCCAGCTTCGGGGACACCCTGGGGGTCCCCATCTTCAGTCCTGAGTGGGGACAGACCTGGTGGCTAGGGACAATCTGGTTGCAAAGCTGTGGCACGGACAAAAGCGGAGTGAACCAGACTCCGGTGGGGAAACCGAGGCTCCGAGCGGGTTATCCGCCCCCGGTCGCCCAGCGAGAGCCGGCTGGCGCAGGGATGGATCTGAAACACTCGTGGGGAAGGATCAGGGTTTGGTTTATTTTTTTTCCCCTGATGAAACAAGCCTTTTTGCTCAAGAGCCACCCTGGAGAAACACTTCGCATGCACACAACCGATGTCACCAAAGCCGTTCCCCTTCATTTTCTCCTTCCCCAGGGACCCGCAGGAGCCGTGGCTCCATCCCAGGAGCCGGGACGCGGCGGCACCCGGGCAGGGCCCGGTTTAGTGCCCTCTCCTGGAGGCTGCGGCTCCTCGGCTCCGGCACCGAGCTCCTGCCATCCCGCCTGGCACATGCCACCTGCCCCACATCAGCCCTGTGTCACCCAGGACCTTTCCTGGGCGGGGGTCCCCAAAGCGCAGCCCAGGCTGGGGCTTGGCTGAGGGTGGAAGATGCTCCAGGAGCTGAGCGGCGAGAGGAACGGTCCCTTGGGGATCTGTGTCCCCCCCGAGAAGGGGACAAGCTGCCCGAGGGACGGACGGGCAGCACCGGTGGGGCACGGCGCAGGGATGCCAGCACCGCTCCCGGCACCCGCCGGGTGCTGTGGTCGGGACCCTTCTCCCTCTCCGGGCTTCTCATCCTTGGTGGGACGGAGATATCGCTGCCAGCAGACGCAGGACGGAATAAAAGCACCGAGAAGGGGCTGGTTTAAGGGCAAGGAGATGGCAAACCCTGCGCAGGGCTGCACGATGTGCCGGCAGCATCGCCGGTGAACCCGCATCTCTTGTGCCGCAGGAAAGGACGGAGCCGGAGCCACGGAGGAGCTGGACCAGACCCCAGCGCCCAGCCCTGCTCCAGCGGTTCGATCAGTGTTTCCCTCACTGCAGACCCTGGAGCTGGATTTTTAAAAACCCTTGAGATGCCAAAAACTCATCGTTTGGCTGCTTTTAGGGCTCGTGCCCCGCTCGCCTGGGGATTAAAGACACTGCCGGCGGGTGGTGGATCAATCCTGCGGCGCCCGCTGGACAGGCCAAGCCTGCGATGCAGCAGTGCAAGGGTTAAAAATAACCTTCAACCAGCGGCTTCACCAACATCCGATGCTGCGGAGCCAGGATCCGCTGCTGCTTCAATGGGGCTGAGGAGGATGAGGATGGGAAGAAGATGCTGGGGGGTGGGAAGTGCTCAGCCACCCTGTGCCTCAGGGGACAGGGGGACAGGGGGACGGGGGGGGGATCTTCCGCAGGACACATGGGTCTGGGGTCTGGACCCCTTTGGAGGCTGGAGCTCCACATCCCGCTAATAAGAGGATTTATTTGGGAAAAGCTCTTTGGGGGGTGGTCCAGCCGCCTTCCCCAGCACCGGGATGCTGCGATGGGGACGTGGGTGCGTGACCCTGGGTGACACCATGCTGGGGACGAGGGGATGGGGAAGTCCCCCACTCTGCTGGCAGGGGGGGTGGCTCCAACGCAGGTCATTAAGAAGCAGAGCTAATGAGCCCGAAAGCAAACCGACGGGAGAAATAACCCACAGAGAGACTCGCTGCAGCCTGCTACGGCCACGGGACCAGTGTCACAGCCCTGCGCTGGTTTTGGGGTCCCTCCCAGTTTGGGGGTCCAGGGCCAGCAAGCTCCCCCCCCCGCCTTCCCCCTCGACGTGCGGCGTTGGGGTGAGTCAGGACCGACCTGACCTGCCCATCCAGCTGTGCTCACGCGGTCCGGGATGGGAAAGTTTGGAAATTTCCCTTCTCGGGGCCACGGGACCTGCAGCACCCCACGCTCTGCGCCAGCACCGAGCTTTTGCATTTTGCAGGATGGGTCCTTGCCCGTCCTGGGGGTCCCACGGGTGCCCCAGGGTGCACCCACCCGGGATGAAGCATTGGGGATGATCCCATCAGGTCTTGGGGGGCTCGGATGCCTTGCTGTGCGGTATTTTGGGGGGTGACAGCCCTGTCCCCGCTGGGATGGGGGCGGAGGGCAGCGGGGAGCTGCTGGGGGGGGTGTCAGCCCGCTTTGAGCAATCTCATCTCCACGTCCCGTCCTTATCCGCCCGCTCCGAGCTGCCGGTGATACAACTCCCGCAGCTGGAGGGGACGTGCTGGGGACAGCTCAGCCCCATTGCACACCCGGCAAGACCTCTCCCTGCTTCCCATCCCGCTACCCAGGCAGGATTAAAAATTAAAATTTTTTTTTTTAATATTTTGCTGATGGTTTCTGCTGAATTGCAACAATTTCCCACCCCAGCCGCATCCCAGGGAATGCCCCAAACACGCATCCCCAGCCCAGCGCTTCTGCCACGTGTTCCTGCTGGAAATGCATCCGTACCCCTGGGAAATCCCCCCTTGGGGGGGTCAGGATGGGGGGGACACGGCTGCTCCTTACCCAGCGAGACCTTCTCGTCGGGGCTCAGGGCGATGGCCTCGTGCGCTGGCTGCTCGTACAGGCGCAGCTGGTAGCGGTGGTACCCGCTGCGGGGCGGGGGCGTGGGCCGGCTGTAATCTGGGGGTGGGAAAAAGAACAGCTGAGCATCCCCCCCCCCGAGAGGGACCTGCTGCCCCCCGCACCCACCACCCCCCTGCCAGGCGGGGGTCCGCTCCCCCACCGAGGCTCCTCGCCACGCATGGGGGTGGGGGGACAAAGCATCCAAGAGCAGCCGCCGTGCCCCCCCAAAACCCACCCTTACCACCCCCCAGGTCACCCCCCCATCTTCCCCGGGGGCCAGCTCCTGTTTTTTCTCTCCTGAAATAACCTGCCCCCACCCTCTCCTCCTCCTCTTTCAACTCCACAGCCCCGGGGTGCTCCTCGCCCCCGTGCCGAGCGCCTCGACCTCTCCCCCATCACCCTCCCCACCCCTGCCGTGCCCCCTCCCAGCCCCCCCATGCTGGGTGCAGCCTCCCTGCGGGGACCTGCCTGGGGGGAGACAAGCCCGGGACCCCCAGCACCCCGCTGGTGTGTGCCCAGCACCCCTCGCCCCTCCAGCTGCCCCGGGGGGGTCCGGGGTGCTTGGTCCACCCCCAGCTGCCGGGGTTTTGGGGTCCCCCCACACCTGGGTTCGGTGGGGAGGATGCTGGGGTCCAGGCAGCGGGTTTTGGGGTGCTGGAGGTTGGGAGTTGTTCCCCCACGTTGCTGCAGATGTTCAGCGCAGAGGCAGGCGTGTCCCCGAGTGCCACCGTGACCAGGGGACAGGGGGACAGGGGGACAAGGGGGAGCGAGCAGCGCACAGCTGGCCAGATGTGCAGCCCGCAGCTGGCTAGGAGCATCGGGGCATTAAGGACAGACAGATGTTGTCCCCAGGAAAGGGGGTGACCCCCCATGCATGGCATTGCTGATGCTGGCAGCTGCCCCTCGCCCTCCTCTGGGGACAGGGGATGTGACACCAAGGGACAAGAGGACTCGGTGACCCGCAGCTGGGAGAGCCCAGTGCATCGAGGACAGAGCGGGACGATCATCCCCAGGAGAGGGACATCCCTGGGGGGAGACCCCTGATGCCAGCAGCCGCCCCTCTTGCCCTCCGCTGGGGACAGGGGATGTGACACCAAGGGACAAGAGGCTGACGTCCCACCAGGGCTCAGTGACCTGCAGCCAGGCGAGCCCCCAGCGCCTCTCCCCGGGGGTGTAAAGCCCTGAGCGGTGCCTGGGCTGTTTGGAGCCAAAAGTCTTTGTTGGTGCAACATCACAGGAGCTGTGGGGATTCACCCGCTTTTATCTCGGGGGTTTTTGTGTTTCCACCCCCCCGCCTGCCCCCCACCCTTTCTGTGCCGCTTTAGAGCTCTCCCAGCTGCTGGGGATTTTTTTAACCACTTTTGCCTCTAGGAAAATCAGCTCCTGGTTCAGACAGCGCCCAGTGGGACCCCCTCATGTCCCTCCCTCGTGTCCCAGTGTCCCTGTCCCCAGCTCTGCCACCGCCTCGCCGCAGCCCCCAGCCCCAGCCTCCCCATCGGGGTCTGCACTCACCCGTCAGCACATGTCCTTTGATGTCCCCAGTCCTCAGCTCTGCACCCTGAAAGGACAAGAAGAGGGGGGTGAGGTGCCACCGAGACCCCTGGGAGCAGGACGTGGGGGGACAGACCCCTCCTGCCCCCCTGGGATTCGTTTTCCAACATTTTTCCTTGCAAAGGCCATTGGGGAGCAAACCTCCTGGGGGGCATCACGGAACGGGGGGGGAAGGAGGGTGCTGGGGGCTTTCTGGGGGTGTTTAGGATTTGGAGGATTGATGGACAGAGCCCCAGCCCATGGGCAGTGCTGTCACCATGCTGTCACCATGCTGCCACCCGCACACAGAGGGTGACATCCCGGTGAGTGGGGTCGGTGAGCAGGCTGTGGCACACGGGGACAGCCACAACAACCCCGGTAAAAGCCTCGGTGCCGTTCAGCACACCGGTATTCCGGAGCGATGCGCTGTCCTGGGTGGGAAGGGACCGGCAGCGGTGGGGCTGAGGACCACCGGGATTTGCACCAGCATTCCCACGCCAAACCTTTACCCCATCAGTTTTGCTCTCAATCCCGCAGGCTTGAGTCTCCATCCCTGCCCTGGGACGCTTCCCCGGAGGATGGAGACCCCTGAGCATCCCTTGGGGACTGGATTGATGGCCAAGGGGCAGCGACGGGAGCTCTGGCCGCATCCTGGCCCCGCAGAAGCCGCCTCACCCCTGACCTGCTGTGCTATTCCCGGCCAGCCCCCACCTCCCGTCGCTGCCGCCGCCAGCGCTCGTAAATCCTCTCCTACGGCACCCGTTATTCCAGTCCTGCCCACACACCCGCCGCTGCCAGGGCTCCTCCGTCCTAACCTGCCCTGGGAGTTATTATCCCGAAAAAAAATAAAAAAAAAAAGATGCATCAGATAAAGCACAAAGCAAAAGTGCACGCGGGGGAACGTGGTCGGCTCCCTGGCTCTTCGGGATCAAAGCTTTGCTTTCTCCAAAAAGAAACCTGCTTGGCACTGGCTCACGGCTGGTGACAGCCTCCTGAGAGCTGCCGGTGGCACAGCAAAGGTCACCAGGTCCCTGGCTAGCGGCTCCCCGCCGCTGGCTCACCACCTTGGCACCCAGAGCCGAAAATATCCCGATGCCAGTGGGGTGATGACGCAGATTTTTGGGCAGCGAGCGGCACTTTTGGATGCTTTGGTTCACAGGGGGAGGGGACGGTGACACGCAGGATGCTGGGGGAAGCACCTTGGGGTGTGATGGGGGGGGGACATGAGGCTGTGGGGCTGCGCTGGCTGCTTGCTGCCTGGGCTGCCCAGATGTGTGTCCACAACCTGCCCAGATGTGCATGTCCGCTCCATCCAGATGTGCAGGATGAGCCCGCCCGCATATGCGTTTCTGCTCTGCCCAGATGTGTGCGCCCCTCTGCCCAGATGCGTGTCCACAACCTGCCCAGATGTGCGCGCCCGCTCCATCCAGATGTGCCAACACAACCTGCCCAGATGTGCACGCCCGCTCCGTCCAGATGTGCATAACAAGTCCACCAACACGTGCACGGCTGCTCTGCCCAGATGTGCGCACCCTCTCCGCCCAGATGTGCCAACACAACCTGCCCAGATGCGCGCATCCCCTTTCCCCAGGCTCCACGCACGCCTCCTCCATCCAGCTGTGCACATCTGCTCCACCCAGCCATGCGTGCCCATCTCCTCCAGCTGTGCCGGCTCCCCCAGCTGTGCCGCTCTCAGCCTGCGGGGCCGGGTTGGCAGAAGAAACTCGCAGCAAACCCCAAACCGGGCCAGCTGCCAGCTCCCCGCTCTTCAAAGGCCGGGCTGGAGGTTTGTTCTGTTGCGGGCAGGGCTGCTGCTCCCGCGCGGGGACCTCGCTGCTATTCCTGGCTTTGCCATGGGCTTATCGGGAGAGGCCGAGCCGCCTCCCAGTTTCCCTGCCCGCTGCTGTGGGTTGCTGCAGTGGGTTCTGGCTCGCCCCGGGGATGGGAGAGTCAAAGGATAAAGTTCCTTTTAAGAGGCTTGAACAGGAAGAGGGCGGGAGGGAGAAAGTCGAGATGAGCACTGTCAACCCTGCCTTGCTTGCTTTTTTTTTTTTTTTTTAAAAAAAAAAGTAACCAGCTGTTTAAAAAGCAAAGGAGCAAACTCTGCGTGCGGTGGGAACGGGCGTGCGAAGCCCCACGCTCTCCTCCGAGCTTTCCTTCCCCCAGCAAAAGGGACCTGCAGCCTGGAAGCGAATTTTTTTGGCCAGTGGGGGGGGCAATGGTTTGGGGGGAGGAATAACCCCCCTCCCCAGCCCCTTTGAGCATCACGCCCCGCAGATCCCCGCCACGAGCGGAGCTAATGGAGGCTGACGAGCCCCGGCGTTTATTAATGCCCCTTTTATGGGAGAGTTAATAGTTCCTAATGACACCATTCCAGCTTCCTCGCCTTTTATCCTCTCCTGCTCTCTTTCCCCTGCCGAGGAAGGAGGTGGAATCAGATATTTCCACCCTCCGGACCGTGCCGTGCGGCGTCGAGTGCCGGTGGGACACGGGATGCTGGTGGGATGCTGGTGGGATACTGGACAGCCTGAAAAATCTGTGCCACACAATTTCCACGCCAGGAGCTCCTCTCCGTGCCTCTTTTCCTTGGCCAAAAAGTGGAGAAAATTATTCCCCCCCCCCCATTCCCAAGCGGGACGCTGGCTGTGCCGAGGTTTTCCAGCAGATCGCAGCCAGCCCTCGGTGCTGCACGTCGCAGCGTAGGGCGGGGGAGAATAAATAAATACAAATAAATTAAGAAAGCAGTGAGTCACATTTTGTTTTCCTCTTGATCTTTTTTTTTTTTTTTTTCCTCCCCCCCTCTCTCTTTCCTTTCTTCCCCCTCTCCGGAACGTGTCTGATCCCATCGCAGAGGAGGGGAAAGGGCTGGGTGGCGAACGTGCCAACGATTCGCCCGGGTGAGGACGGAGGGTTGATGGAAAGTGGGTGTGGGAATCGGCACAATCGCTGGCAGGGGACCAGGACAAACAGATGACGGATGGGACCCAGGGCTGAGCAGCAGAACAGGGGCTGAGCGGCCGCCGCCTCGCCGGGAGCTCACCCCAGCCCGGCCTTGGGGACCCCAGGGACCCCCGTGGGGCTCAGCCGGGTGCTGGGGGTCACGTCCAGCCGGGTGCTGGGGGTCACATCCCACGGGGCAGCAGCAGCGCTGATGTGATTAACCAACAATTAGGCGAAGGGGGGAAGTTAATCCCGGGGCTCCTCCCGTGCCGCTCGCTTACGGCACGCCAGCTCCGCGGGGGGAAGGCGGCTTCGAAGGCGGCGCGGGCAGGAGCCCAGCTTTGCCATTCTCACTTTCTGGGATCTTTATAATGAGGTTGGGATTTGGGAATGGGTTCTGGGGAGCATCCCGGGAAGGGCAGAGCTGCTGGGATGGCAATCCAGCCTCCTGCAAGCAGAGTGTGCCAAAGAAATGAATAAGATCTAAATAAACGGCAAATAAATGAATAAGATGCTAAAAAATGGCAAATAAAGGAATAAGATACAAAAAAAAGGCAAATAAGGGCATAAGATGTTAAAAAATGGCAAATAAAGGAATAATATACAAAAAAAAAGGTAAATAAAGGAATAAGATGCAAATAAATGGATAAGATGCTAATTGCAGCTGGGTGCAGATCCGTCCGGCCGCGTCCTTGCAGGGGATGGGGCACACTTTGGGTTTTCCTCCTTCCCACCTAGCCAGCGGAGAGCATCGCTCTAACCCAGGAACATTCAGGCTCATCCTGCCGGAGCTTTCCAACAAAAAGCATGTGAGAGAAAAAAAAAAACACCCCGATCCAAGAGAAACTCTCCCTCCAATTATTTCTGCGTGGAGAGAGGCCACGAGAGAGCAGGGCAGGGCTCGCCGAGCTCCCAGCACTCCCAAACTCCGGCATTTCCCAGCTCAGCTGCCCATTTATTTGCATTTTAGCTCTGTTTCCACGCCGATCCCATGGCATGGGATGGTCCCGAACCGCCCCGGCTCGCCCACGCCGCCCTGACCCTCTCCCCGCCGGCGCGGCTCCAGCCCACCCTTGTGTTTCCCATCACCGTCAAGCTGGGGTTTGGTGCCCGAAGGAGCCTGTCAGCCCCTACCATGCAAATCCCTTTTTTTTTTTTTTATTTTTTTAATTCTAAATGTCACATCCCATTATGCCAACGTTTGTTATGCCACCGAATCAAAGCTTGGTGCCTCCACGCCGTGTTCTCTCCGTTGGGAAAGGAATTAGAAAAAAATAGAAAAATGCAAAGAAAGATGGAAGGAGTTCGGGGGAGAAAAGCCCACCGAGGTGGGGAGGTCCCACCCTGGGGGAAGGGTCTCTCCTGGCTCCTGTATTTCTCAGAAAAATGTTTTAACAGCAAATTCCCAGGGCAGGGAACGACTTAGCACAGGCGACGGTGGGAAGAGACCAAGAAAAAGGTTTGTGGGGAGCACGCAGGGGGTGAGGATGCTGCCCAGCATCCCTTCGCCATCACCTTGCTGCAGAGATGACACCGGGGCCAGCGTCCCCGTGGCCACACATGAAACCACCCCCAAGCCCAACAGAGAGCCCAGAGCCGGTGCCAGATCCCATCACGCCCCAAAACCCAGAGGAACCTTCCCCTTCCCGCTGGAACCAGTCCCAGATGTTATCCTCAGCCTCTCCGGTGCTTCCCCATCGCCCCAGTTCCCGGATCCTCGGGATGACTCAGGGCCATCGGCTCTTGCTCAGAGTCTGGCTCATTCCCGTGGCACAGCTGGGGACGTGGCACAGCTGGGGACATGGAACACCTGGGGATGTGGCACAGCTGGGGACGTGGCACAGCTGGGGACATGGCACAGCTGAGGATGTGGCACAGCTGGGGATGTGGCACAGCTGGGGACATGGCACGGGCAACTTTGGACCCTCGGACCCCGAAACCCGGGTACCCCACGCCTCCAGCCCGACTTTCTGCCCGGTTCCTGGTTGCCCAGCCGCTTTGTTTTCCACGCACGCAAACGCCAGGAGAGAAATCCGGGGCTCCAGAGCCTCCAGCTCCTCTCGGCAGCTCCGGTGGTCCAGCACCACGTCCCTGCGCAGGATATATGGGGCTGGATACAGGCACCAGCCCCAGCCCCAGCTGTCAATCCCCCCGTACCCATACCCCTGTTCTTTTAATTCCCTTTAATTCTCCTGGAATTTCACCATTCCGGGTGATATTTCCCTCCTTCGCTGCCAGTCTGCCCGGGGAAGTTTGGCAAAGTGCATCTGAGCCACAGACAGAGGGAAAAAAGGGAATTTCTGCCCAAAAAGCTTCTCTTTAGAGCAGATCCAGAACCTTGGCAATGGNTGGCAAAGTGCATCTGAGCCACAGACAGAGGGGAAAAAAGGGAATTTCTGCCCAAAAAGCTTCTCTCTAGAGCAGATCCAGAACCTCGGCAATGGGGAGGAAAAGCTGAACCCGGGCGGGCTGGTGCCCCACGGCCGGCGCATCTGCCTCTGCGCACCGACCCTGCCACAAGCCCCCAAACCTGCTGAATTCAGCATCAGCATCACGCCAGGACACGTTTTTTTTCCAAATAAATGAACCCAGGCTGATCAGACCCCCAGGAAAGCCCCCCGAGGGTCACCAGGAGCCGCTCCAGGGGTCCCGTCGCCATCCCCAAGTCCCCAGGTTGGAGCAGGACTGGGTGACATTGGGATGTCACCGCTCCGACACGGCTCCCAACAGCCTCTCGTCCCCCTCTCCGGGGTCAGCATCGCCGACGATTTACCCTGATGGCTTTTAGGGTTATTAGGGAGTGATTACAGCTCCTTGGCTTGGCTGGGTTTTTTTATTTTTTTTAATAGATGGCTCTAAATGGGGAAGGCGACCATAAAAAGATATTAAAAAATAAATACCGGGCACGGGTGTGATTTAAATGGATGCTTGTCTGATACACCCCAATGCCCCAGGGAAGGCCGTGCTGTAGGGTTATTAAGTAAGCAAAATAAACATAAATCACCTCGGCCTCTGGCTCTTTGCGAGATTTTTTTAATCTAAGAGCATGAAAGCAGCAGAGACAAAATGCTGCACTCAATAACCCCGAGATGTCCGGGGTCCGCACGCTGCAGAGACCTTCGCCGGGCATCCCAGGAGCCCAGGGATGGTGTTTGCAGCTCCAGAATGTCCCGGTTCACAAGAGGGAGGCTCTGCTGGGTGGGTTTTTCCAGCCTGGGACAGATCCCTGCCCTTCTGCACCGTTCCTCCCCGCTGTAGGTGAGGGGTCCGAGCCAGCGGGGCGGAGGCTGTGATGACACCCCGCGGTTTGGAAACTGCAGCCAAAACACTTCTGTTGAAAAAGGAGGCTTTGTTTTGCTTGTTTTTTTTTTTTTTTCCTTTTTTCTTTTAAACCACCTGGGCAGCGGGTGGCACTGGGATGGGGGAATGGGATGACTGGGATGCAGGATGCTCTGGAGCCCCGGATGCGCAGCCAAGCTGCTGGCTTTGCTGGGACACTCGCAGCATGGGGACAAGTGACGGAGTTGGGAGTCAGATTTGGCTTTCTTGCCAATAAACTGCGTGAAAGAGTTTTCCTGCCGCTGCTCCCCTCCTGGGTCCCTGCTAGGGAAGCATCGGGGTTGGTTCAAGCAAGAAAATTGCAGCGGTTGAATAAAAGGAGGATTGAAATCGGATTTTGGGAAAGGCTGCACACGCTCTGCTGTCTACGCCGGCTCTGCTGCTGAGAACCGGAGCAGCAGCAGGCAGCAGCACCCGGTGGGGTTTTTGCAACCCGGCGCACCCCAAAAAAAAAAAAAAAAAAAAAAAAAAAAAAGACCCTTTTGGAGCACATTGCAATCGCGTCCTGCACGATTCCGCCCCGTCTCCCAGCCCCTGGGCCTGTGTTGTAAGCCGGGATGATAAATGATGGATGCGATTGCTCAGAGCAGCCGGGATGTTGATAGCAACCCCAGGGGCGGGTTAGGGAGCTGCGCCGATGCCGGGCTCAACGGCTGCCTGGGTTTAATATCCTCGCGGTGTTGCAATTGCGGGCGAGCTGGCGGCGAGGGCTGGTTGCCACATGAGTCACCCTGACCTACTGGCCCAGCTTGCGGGGGGGACTGGGGTGGGCTTCATCCTGCACCCAGCCAGCCGGGACCCCCCCTGAGCATCCCCTGCCTCCCGGGTACCGGTGGGATGAGGAGGGATGCTGCAGGGATGCTGCGCTGCTCAGGGGGGAAGCGGTGCTGGGTTTGGAGGAGGAGGAGGAGGAAGGGCTGAGGAAGGCTCAGACACAGGGGGCAGGAGGGGAAGGGCAGTGTTTGCACCCCGTTGGGTTTTTGCTCGCTGTGGCGGGGTGGCACGGCTCGAATGCAGCGCTTGCGACACCGATGTTCCCAGCAGCCGCCGGAACGCAGCCGCTCTGCTGCCCCGGGGTTGGGGACAAGCCTGGTCCTTCCCCAGAATATCCTGGGGATCTTCACCCCGTGGAGCTGGGGGGCAGCTTCCCCTCCATGCCCCCAGTTAGGGGCACCCCATCACCCCCAGTTCTGACGGGGCAAACGGCTGCAAAAACTCCAAAGAAAAGTGCACACCGTGAGGTTTCACGGCCACGAGCAAAGCCCCTGAGATTTCAACACGAGGAACAAGCTGGAACTGGCCAGAAAAAGGGCTGGGTAGGACCGAGAAGGTCTTTTCCATCCCGAATCTCTCCAGTTTTTGAGAGTGGAAAACTTGTTTGCTCTGCATGCTTGTAGCTTTAAGATGAGCTTGCTTTTCCAGCGAGCAGATTTCCGGAGGATTCTTGGAGAACCACCAAATTTTGCCTAATTCAGTCATTTAAAGGCCCGTAGCCCCGTTCTGTGCGGACGAGAGCGGTGAAACCCTTCCCTGGGGCCAGCCGGGAGGATGCACCCACGCCGAGACTCTGCCGGCGGCTTCGCCTTTGGGGACGGGATGAGATTTTATCCGGCAAAGTGCCA
>VZTO01023340.1:40862-51123 GCA_013400615.1 Syrrhaptes paradoxus | reverse complement strand
TGTGTGGAGCGTAATATCAATTTGTAAGATATTTTAATAGTACTTTTTGGGCTTGTGGGTCTCACTTCATATAACTATGTAAGGGTTAATGGCATTTAGGAACTGGGAAAAGGCGTGTGGGGGAAGAGGAGAGCAAGGGTCTCTGAGCAAACATATCAGGAGATAGTGGGTGTTTGTCCTCCTTGGAGACTTGTAGATCCTTATATGAACTGCTGCAGGATATTCCCTCATTGCGTGTTTTCTGTTTTTGTTTAATTATTTGACAGAATGCTAATTAAGAAATCACCTGCTTAACTGTGCTCAGACCTGTTTGGTTTCTGCCACAGTAAACAATACGAGTTTGAAGGTGTGCTGACTTTGGTGCTCTCACATTGTTTGGAAAAGCAAATCACAGAATGGGGAGAACTTTGTAGGGATTCTTTGGCTCTTGTATCTCTAAGAAAATGGGAGTTTGTCAGTTGGACTATCCTGGCTGGTCTCATCTTAATGTAGAAGAATGGACACATAGCTTGCTTTAGCCTCCCTGTCTCCAAAGCATCCAGGAAGCACTAAAACCCAACACAAGAACTGTCAGGGGAGACTGGGCCAACAGTATTTTAGTCCTCCTCATTATTGGTGTGCATCCAATGAATGATACATATTGGAAGTTTTTTATATATATGACAAAAGATGATCACTGATCCCAGATTAAGACACTAATTTAAATTGTTATGTTTTATTTTGATTATTTCTCCAGAGACGTTGGGCCAGCTGTGCTGCTGGCTTGCTAAGATCAGTGATGTTATATCAGGGCAGATTAGGACGGCTTTGGAGAGATATTACAGAGACCGTGACAATCTTGGAAAGAAGGGTGTGTTGGCAGTGGACTGGGAGTAGCTTATGAACATGTTCCCTCCCCCTTAAACCCTGTCTGGAAGGAACCAAGACTGTCTCTGCCAGCTCTGTTATTGAGTGTCAGTCACCAGGAGAGGCACCAGGTTTTATCTTTAGTCAAGTCCTGGTCAGTAAATTATTCTAACTGTAGACATTTTGTTAAAGAAATGGGAAAGACAGAAGAACTGTCACAGTGGTGATTTTAATGCACCTCAACCTGAGTTTAGGCATCTTTAGTGGGAATGAGACACAGGGAAGTCAAATCACAGCCTACTCCTTCAGCACTAGTCTTTTAAGCTTGCTGCACGATCCTGTTCTGAACTTTCCCACAATGTTTAGCACTTGTGTGCCAAGGTTAGCACAATGTTAGGTTAGCACTGATCTTTGGAATTTCCAAGTATCCCAGTCCCAAGCTCAGCTTTTGACACAGCATTTTCACACAGGATTGATGAACCTTTCCAGACTGGAAATCGGCACCCCTATTAACTGTGCCAAAATGTGTGGTTTATGCTATTGGTTGCTGGAGCAGCATAGTGATTAGGCTGAAATTGCATATCTTTTGGTCTGTAGCCACATAACCTGGATTTTCTGGTCCTGTTCTGATGTGCTGGATCAAATGAGTAGATCCTGGATGAGAGCTCTCCATAGGCATCTGGGGTTGATGCTGCAGGCTGCTGCAGAGCAGTTCTAGCAGCTAAAATAACTTAGGGCTCAGGAGTGTTGTTCTCATGTGCATGAGACATTTCATGTGTATGGACATTTCCCTGGTTTCCTTCTCCTTCAGTGTAAAGACAGCCCATGATATATCTGCAGAAACAAGCGTGCTGAAGATAACATTAGCTTAAAATGAAGTAGACAAAAGGCTGCAGATAGAAGCGCATTGGATCTTAGTCCCCTTTGTAGGACCTGAGAATCACACTTCTCTCTCTCTCCTACTTAGTCATTCAAGCTAAGAAATAGGATGCAAATCATGGCTTGGCAAAAAAGTGTAGGTGCTGTATCCTAACCTAGATTTTGTTGGTAAAGACATTTCAAAAGGTGAAAAATATGGTCCTGAACCACAAAGAAGTGAAGAATTTGCTAACTTCTCTGACTTTTGGGACCAATTTCAAAGTTGGCTCTAAAGGGACATCTGCTGCTTTAGCTCCTAAGCAGACAACCTGGCCCAACTGCATCCCTTTGGCAGAAGTAGTTATCTTAAATCAACTCCTTTGTCTCTGCTGTTGATAGATTATTGGGTGCTGACTGGCTGCATAACTGGAGAATAGGTCCCATGCCATATGGTTAAATTATGGCGCAATAAACAATGACAACAGGGGTGAGATCATAATAGATCTGCCTCTGCAAAGCTGGGTAGTATCCAGTTCTGTTGAGGTTCAGTAGACATGGCCAGTGTGCAGAGTAGTAAAGCAGAGCAATCGTGTACCTCCTCCTTTGCCCACCGTTTTCCACCGTCATATAATTGAAACAATTGTCTTATCTGCTCTTTACCCCTTCTGTTTGGGACTCAGCCCTGGGGTGCTTGTTCCAGCAAGTCCATGAAGTCTCCTATGTTCCTTTCACTTGCTAGTGGTGTTAGCATTTCCTAGCTGTTAGTTCACTCTTTATTAGACCAAGGAATATAGCAAACTCCTTGGGGCTGAGGAGTGGAAAACAGGTATTACCTTGATTTTTTTTCCCCACCTTGAAGGCTGATTTTCCTCTAGATTTCTTTTTTTCCCTAGTGTGTCGGAAGCAACTGATGTTTCTGCTTTGTTTATGGGGTCTTTATCCCTCAGCTGCTTTTGCACTTTCCTAGATATACTTGATTTCAACCCAGTCTTTACATATTCTAATGCTGTACTTGAGAAAGGAGATGACAGGTACAGATTTACAGGGTTTATCAAACCGTGTCTCCACAAAGGGAATGAGTAACAAGACCACATAGAGTCGGAAGTGCAAGTATCCTGTCATACCCATCTTCCAGAATCGGAGAGAGCAGGACTAGATGGAAGAATCCTCGTGATGTTACAGATCTGGGCAACCTAGATGCTTGAAGCAAAAAATCCATTTGCAATTGCACTTGAGGTTGCATGGAGAAGAGATTGCATTTTGTAGGGGAACAAGATATGAATCAATGGCTGACCTCTGTTTTTTCACCCTGCTGACAAGTTACTTACTGTTTTTGTCGCCCCATTGAAAAATGAACAAAACCAGTGTATTCATGCAGAGACATAAAAACAACAAATGCTGTGACTTTGTGACCAAGGGAGTGGGTCCTTCCGTGTGCTGTAAGGAGGAACAAACTCTGCAAGTATTACAATCAATGCTGCCATGCTCAGAAGTCAAACAATCTTTTGTGGTGTCAGAAGGCTGAAAATGACTAGCAATTTGTGGTCGGGTAAATCTCTGAATTGTATTTATTCGATTTATGGGTATAGCTGAGGACCTGGTTTGGCTTCAGATGTGGATTTGTTAGAGCCTTAGCTATGTTCACAGTACAAATTATTAGAGCAAACAGAGAGCTACAGAAGTGAAGCAAACTAGATGCTTAGAGAACGTTTAAAACTTTCTGTTAAAAATATTATAGTGGTGACATAAATCAGACAATTACAGTCAGAAACGCATGTATGTGATTTTTTCTGGACAAACTGTTACTGTTTTATTTGAAGCCCACTAAGATATTCTGAATCGCATGACCTTGAATGCCCATGGGATTTGAGTCTGCTAAAGAAAAAACTCTTGGGAAGGATAAGGGATAGAAAAGCATCATTCCTAATAAAAACTAACTGCAGTATTTCAATGATGCCCCTTTAAAAGTCTAAATATCATTGCACGTCATCCTTTCAAGTTTTCAGTGGAATTACAGCAGCTAGCTTTTTGATTTCTGATGTCTCTCTTGCTTGTTAATCTGGCCCCATGTGGATTTATTGTACAAATCTATTTGGCAGCTGAAAATTGCCCTTTGATGAAGCTCCTAGTCTAATCATGAACTCCTCAGGCATGGAAAATGGGAATGGGGAGGTGGCAAAAGCACAGGCTAAAAGACCCATGTTTGTCTTTCACTCTGCATGGATTTTTAGAAGCATCTGAATTTCAAAGTCTTTCACACACAGGATTTTTAGCAAAGATTGATTTTGCTCCTCTTAGGATCATAACATTTGCTGTGGAGGATCAGTCCATTGGTCCATATAATCAGGTATCCTGCCTCATACAGAGACTGGTTCCTCACATCTCAGAACAAAACCAGCCTGTAATGCATCTGATTCAATTACACTAAGACGTAGAAAAGAAATAATCCTGGCAGCCTGGCCTGCTTCTCCTCTGCTTCATACATTGCAGCATGAGGCCTGATTATCATTATCACGACCTCGAAATATGAGTTACATTCCGTGTGAGTAATTATGGCGCTTCTTCATCCCCTTCCATAATCTTTTGTCGGACAGGGCTTCCTGCAGCAGTGAATTCCACTAGTTAACATCTATAATGTGTATATGCTGTCTGACATTAAATGTAAGCTTTATATTGAAATCTGAACTCCTTTTTTTTTTTCCCCCCTGTTCTGTCCCTTTGCTGCAGTAGTTCCCAGTCTGTTTTGTCTGTCAGCTCTCTATCCCTGTTCACTACCATCCTTCTGACTCTGTTATTTGCTCCCAGGTCCCCTGGTCTGGTCTCCTCTGCAATCAAGTTAGATAGCTTATTGAGTCTCTCCAGTCTCAAAATGTGCAGATACAGCGTGGTTCCAGGCAGTTTTGGTTGCTTTCTTTGTTTTGTTTCCAATCCTGATTTATTTTTTCACATGTGCTAAACTCTTGTGCTAGTTATGTTCTCTCTCATCTTTTTCTACCACAAAACTTGTTTCAAATTACCCAGTATACCAGGACAGAGTGTTATTCCTCTGCCTTGAATGTACTAAATTCCTTCCTCACTGACAGGGTACTGATATTTCTTTTTATGTAAATCATTACATGTACCCTTGCCTGATACTCTAAGCATCATAAATAATACATGAATGTCTGTGAGTGTGCCATGCCAGTGGGTTTGTCCTTGAATAGGGTCAGGTTTTCCATCTGGATTAGGTGGGTGAGCCCAGAATCGCACGAGCCCACAACCTGGAGAGTCTGTTTCTGTCTCAGCTCCTTGAGGACAATTGTAGTGTCCTTTCTGTGTAGCACAGCTCCACAGCCTCTCTCCCTTTCTATGACTTCGGACATTGGAGAGGGGTGGCAGGGGGTCCCAAATCAGAGCAGAGAGGCCAGCATGCTGCGCTGCACATGCATGAGATATATGCACCTGGTGGCATATGAAGCAGGACTCAGAAGCAGAAGTCTCAAGTCTGGATGGAAGGCTTGACAAATATTTCAATGTCATAGTAGGAGCAAAGGGGAACTAAGTTCTCCTGCTCCTGTGTGCCGTGTCCAGATATAGCCTGTCCTGTAGGAGGGAAGGCTGCAGTTGTTGCGAAAAGGTATTGGGCACTGAAAACAGAATCTTAATAACAAAGTTGTGAAGTTTTAATGGTTAGAAGGGGCCATTAGCTCTTCTAGTTTAACCTCTTATACATCACAAGCCTTTGGGCTTCACCCAAGCAGCTTTGTACAAAGCCTGATAAGTTGTGTGTGTGTAAATAGGTTTTGTACAAAAACATTTAGACTGGATCTGTGTGATTGGAAATCCATCTGGTCCCCTGGTATTTTGTTCCAGGGGTCAGTAACTGTTAAATATTATTGCCTTATTCTAATTTGAATTCATCTGCCTGCTGTTTTCAGCTCAATTCTTGTTACTTTTCTCTGCTAGTTTAGAGAGACCTTTAGTAACTTGTGGTTTGTTCTCTTAAGGGTACTTACAGAATGCAACCAAGTCACCTTTCAATCTTTTTTGATAATTAATTAAACAGACTGAATTCTTTAATAGTTTGTCTATATGAGAACATGCAGGAAAGCGCCTCTGAATTAGCTGAAGGTGCGACTGGAAAGTCCTGTGTTAAACCACATTAAGCTACATGTCAACACTCTGAAGCAGAATTAAGGTGGCCTTAATTAAATTTGGCTTAACTCATTTCTAAAGTAAATTAAGCCAAACTGAATTGCAAACACTTTAATTCTGAATAACAGAGCAGAAATATGTGCTGGTGTATGTGATAAATTTGTACTTATAAAGTTAAGGGTATGCTTATGCTGGATGAACTCTGAGACAGAGAAGTTGATGTGCAGGAGAGTTTTGGATGGAATTTGGAGTTTTATGGTTTATCATTAGGTAAGATGCTGTTGCGTACTGCATATGGATGATAAAGAAAAACCCTGCGATGATCTGCTTTGGATATGCTGTGTTCTAATTTTTGTCCNTTGGCAGAAAAATTCGTTACTCATAAGAGAAGAGAGAGAGTTTGGAGGTGTTCAGTGCTGATGTGTGATATTCTTCTCTCAGATATTCATTAAGACAGCTACTGCCATATAGAGAATTAGAAGGATATATTTGATGAATGCCTTTTGGTGTAAAAGAAAAAAAAAACACTGAGATACTTTTAACCAGGTAGTTGTCATAAGTGAGCCTAACTGAGGAAAAGTGGACAGAGGAGTGAGTATCATGTGACAGTGCATTGTCTGCTTAGAGTAAACGAGTAAGAAAGGCAAGATTGGATGAGGTATGTTGGAAAAACATGGCAGAGAAATACATGGGATGGTATATCAGAGCATTCTTCAAGGCTCTGGATGAAAAAGAAAAAAATCTTGTTGATTTTGTCAGAGAGCTTTTTAAAGCTGAAAATAAGGGAAGGAAGGAAAGATGGAAAGATAANTTTCAGCTCAATTCTTGTTATTTTTCTCTGCTAGTTTAGAGAGACCTTTAGTAACTTGTGGTTTGTTCTCTTAAGGGTACTTACAGAATGCAACCAAGTCATCTTTCAATTTTTTTTGATAATTAATTAAACAGACTGAATTCTTTAATAGTTTGTCTATATGAGAACATGCAGGAAAGCGCCTCTGAATTAGCTGAAGGTGCGACTGGAAAGTCCTGTGTTAAACCACATTAAGCTACATGTCAACACTCTGAAGCAGAATTAAGGTGGCCTTAATTAAATTTGGCTTAACTCATTTCTAAAGTAAATTAAGCCAAACTGAATTGCAAACACTTTAATTCTGAATAACAGAGCAGAAATATGTGCTGGTGTATGTGATAAATTTGTACTTATAAAGTTAAGGGTATGCTTATGCTGGATGAACTCTGAGACAGAGAAGTTGATGTGCAGGAGAGTTTTGGATGGAATTTGGAGTTTTATGGTTTATCATTAGGTAAGACGCTGTTGCGTACTGCATATGGATGATAAAGAAAAACCCTGCGATGATCTGCTTTGGATATGCTGTGTTCTATTTTTTGTCCAAGGAAGAATTTTTTGATGCACACACTGCCAGATGGTGGGAGATCTACAAGTAAAGATATGTGCTCTAGAGACATTTCAGCACAGCATGCAACCTGCGGGAATGCAGACATCAGAGATAATACAGAAATTATTTGCATACATGCAATAAGTGGTGAAGGATCAGACACAAAGAAGCTGAAGATAGTAGAAATCAAAAAGATGTTGGTTACTCATAAGAGAAGAGAGAGAGTTTGGAGGTGTTCAGTGCTGATGTGTGATATTCTTCTCTCAGATATTCATTAAGACAGCTACTGCCATATAGAGAATTAGAAGGATATATTTGATGAATGCCTTTTGGTGTAAAAGAAAAAAAAAACACTGAGATACTTTTAACCAGGTAGTTGTCATAAGTGAGCCTAACTGAGGAAAAGTGGACAGAGGAGTGAGTATCATGTGACAGTGCATTGTCTGCTTAGAGTAAACGAGTAAGAAAGGCAAGATTGGATGAGGCATGTTGGAAAAACATGGCAGAGAAATACATGGGATGGTATATCAAAGCATTCTTCAAGGCTCTTGATGGAAAAGAAAAAAATCTTGTTGATTTTGTCAGAGAGCTTTTTAAAGCTGAAAATAAGGGAAGGAAGGAAAGATGGAAAGATAACCATTGATTGCATAACTGATGTGGAGCAGAAGACCTTTTTTTGGAGAAGTGAGCCATGTTCCAATGGTCTTGGGGATCGCACGGCTGAAGGAACCCTTGTGCTTTGGAGGAAGAAAACTAGTCTTTCATGAAGCAAAACAAAATAATGATGAAGTAGAGGTGAGAAAAAAGCAAGCTCTATGAAAATAAATGCAGTTAAAACTCAAATAGCTTTTCATAAAGAAATCGAACCAGTGTGGGAAAAGCTGCAGAAGGAATATATTTCTCAAATGTCTACAGACTACTGCTAAGCATCTGAGTAATGAGCAATTGAAAGATCTTGCTGATAAAGTATAATGTAATTGTTTGTACTGAAACCTGCTAGGAAAAGTACATTTTTTGAATTTCATGATCTACAGATACTAATCTACCCCCTGCTTGAGAAGGACAGAAAGGGCAGTAAGCACGTGTGGCTGGGATGGGGGAATGGCAGTTTGTTACATCTTCATTTACTGATAGTTCAGGTCTACGTATTGCAGGTATAGTGACAGAGTCTAGGAAGTGAGCCTGCTTGGCACACTGAATCAAAATAGAATATGGGATAAGTTCCCTTATAGATATTTGTTTACATTTTGTGTACTGAATACATGTAGCTATGGACTTCAGTTTGGTTGAAAAAATTTGTGTGAGATATACCTGAGATTTCATGCAGCAGCAGCAATAAATACTATTAAAGATTCCAAACGTTACAGATTATTATTTTCTAACACAAAGGATGTTGTATCCAGTGTAACTCATTTTTGGTCTGCATTATAACAGAAAAGGATGAATTAATCCTTGGTGTGGGAGTTTGTGGTTACCTAGACACCAGTGATCATGACCCAATTACATTTAATATGGGCAGAAGACAGTGTTCCTATTAACATGTGTTCATGTATATTTTTTTTCTGTAATAAGGAATTATTTTCCAGAGCAGAGGAAATATTATAAGTAAAGCAGACCATAAGAGAGGAAAAAAAATATGCAGAAGTATTATGACTAAAAATTGAGTCTTTCATCAAGAATTGAGGGCATATTTGGTTAAAACCTATCCTGGTTTGGTAGCAAAGAGAAGGCAATAATTAGAGTGTAGAGGACAGTGCATCATAATATTGATGACAAATCTACATGATTGACTATAGTAAGACATATTTCTGTTATTTCAATCTCAGTTTCTTGTTTGTTAGCACTAATTGTTTACTAGTACTTTGGAACGTAATGAGTAAACAACAGTAGAGGTCATTTTCCCAAATGTGGCTGGTGAAAATAATCTTCTGAGGGATGATAGCATAGATTTATTATCTCTGAACAAAGAAAACAGGAAAAATAAATACCAGCCAGTGTAATGCAGGAAATGGATATAAGAAGCTAAAAAGTAAAAATTCTTGGCAGTCAGTACTAAGAACAGTAAGAAAGCATTTGGTACCATGACTAGAAAATAATCTCTGGGACACTACTATAGGCATTATTGCATGGATCACATTGTTAAATATATTTTCTGAAGTAGTACCTTTAATTTGTTAAAGGTGTTTCTTTTTCCATCCATAATGTTAGTCTTTCCAAAGATTACAGTATGTTACAATCTGGGCATTCTTAATAATTATGATGCTGATTATCATTCCCTTTATCACTTCTTCCTCCAGGATTTCTTAGGTCAGAGGCAACACACTGTTCCACTTCAGGGACCGTTGTATCTGCCATGGATTGGCATCTGCAAGATATTATTCAGTTTGTTCCCTCTGCCCCAGAAATGAGAAATCTTCCACTCAGTTGACTGCTTGCTTAGTCCTATCAACTCTTTTTTGCTTTAGGGGTCAGATTTAAAGATACTGAAGTCTTACTAAGCTGATACTATTACTTACATTCTCCTCGAAAGATGGTTTACCTCATTTTCTGTTGTCATCGTCATCATCACCATAGTCAGTGCTTCCTCAGCAGCTTTCACCTCAGAACAGAAAAATACCAACATATAGTTGTGGAAAGCAGGTGTTTGAAACTTTCTGATATTTCAGTTACTGTCCCCATTTTGCACTAGAGTGAAAACACAACCTTTTATAGTAACTTGTAAAAACTGGAAACAACTGATCCTTAGAATAGATCCTTACTCTTGTTTGGGCTGAAAACAACTCAGATGCCAGTCTGCCTGATTCAAAGCAAGGACTTAGTTCACCAGATGGTTCTTTGTTGAACTTGTCCCTGTTTCTCATGTAAGAGTTGTTATGTTTTGTGTAAATAATGAAATATTCCTTGAGCCAGAAAGAGACTAATTCTATAACTCAGTGGAAACAGTGATCACCTAAGATGGAACAGACCCTCAGTTCAAGAAGGACAGGGAACTGCTGGAAAGAGTCCAGCGCAGAGCCATGAAGATG
>VZTO01023340.1:7667-40763 GCA_013400615.1 Syrrhaptes paradoxus | reverse complement strand
TGTGATCTAAACCACTGCTCCAATTAATATTTAGTTGTTCATAGAGAAGAGGAGACCTCAACTGGAAAGGGTATCTTTCTTATGGGGTCTGATCAGAAGTGTCACACAAGGGCTGAGCAGCTCTTCCTGAGAAAAGTCACTTTTAATACATTATACTCCCACAAAGAAGTTTTTTGGCTTAGATTAAAAAAAACAAATCTTTCTCAAAACATTTCTAACCAAATCTCTTGCTGTGTCCCACCTCTTCTTAGCTTTTGGAATAAAGCAAAAAGTTTCCCTTGGGCATGCTGGAAATAATAACTGAAATCCAAAAGAAAATTATATCAGGCAGTCATACAAAGTAACAATGAGAAAGATGATTTTAGTGAGTTTGGGGAAGATATTGCAAATGAGTTTGAGAAGGAATGCAGCTATGTGCAACTGGGGCTACAAAAGCTCTGAAATTTTGTCCATTTTACAGGAGCTTATTCCTGCTGGACATAATTTATTTTATAAGATATCTTAAAATATATCTTAATCTTTATATATCTTTATAATATATCTTAAAATGGGTATATGGATTTACTTTTGCTGCAGGATCAGTAAGGCAGTTTGCATTTTGGTGGGAGGTACTTTTCTCTGTAATCATTCCTTCAAAGCTGTTGGTCAGAAAATTGCAGGTGCAGAGACTTGTTCTGACTTGGAGGGGAAGCTGGTAATTTATAAAATGATTCTCTCTTGCAAGATAATTGAAAATTGGGTGAGAAGAACATTTGATTTGAAATGCTAACTCTACATGAGAACAGTGGAGGAGGAATCTAGCACTTCTGAAGGTATTTACTTTGCCACTCCCTTTTTCCATTATATTATACCTTCATTTCCATTTCTATTGCCTTCCTCATATTATTCTTCCTAGCCTTGAAAATAATAGGCTTGGATCTGGCTGTTGTCTGAGCTAGGGAGAAGGGCTGTGTGACCACATCATGATGTCCAAGAGTGTATGCGCCTCACTGGTTGGTAATGGTGGGAAAGAAGAGAGACAACCCTATAACACAACATTAACAAGCCTGAGTAACTTGCTGCCTTGCTGACAACCTTCAGGTGTCCTGCACCCAGGTGGACAAGCACCTGAAGTCAACACTGTAACCGATGCTGCTAGAAGGAACCCTTTCACCAATGAAAGCAATGAGTGTGCTGTGTGATGGCTCCTATGGAATTTGCAGTAGGCAGCTGGACACCAATTTTGCAATGACTTTTTAAGAACAGCCCTTTTGTCTTTTCTAGTGAGGGAGAACGAAATAAATGGGATCTGAAAGCAGAGCTCAAGCTTGCTCCGAAAGAGTGACAGAAAGGTCACTTTTCTGATCCAGCCATTATGCTTAGTTTTTGGAAAGGCTTCTAGGGGTCAAAGTGCTGAAGTTTTTCTGGGTCAAGCACAACCCCAATAACCCCCACATACACCAAAATGGCTTGAGTTTCATATCTGGTCGATCAGCTCTAGGTTAATGTGTTGCACAGTTTGGATACTTGTAGCTAGCCACCAAAACTGCTTCTATGGTTTCACACATTCAGTGCTCACAGATACTCACCAGATCCTTTGATTTGTGTACTCCGTAGTACGATTTGTACTTGGGCTGGTATTAAATGTCAGATTTGAAAATGGGCCTTGTCATGACTAATGGAAAATTCACTCCTGTGGTTAATTTAACGAGATGGATTGGCAGACATCATACATTTATTAAACAGCCATAATTATATTTATATTAATGCCGGTCTCTGCCCAGGAGAGATTTAGGCCTGGCATAATAGGATTTGTTCATAATGCAGGAGCGAGATCTCTGAATATAGATACAGTGAGAAACTCAAGATTGTAAGAATGGGCTCAGTTTTGAGGAGCTCTGGGATGTTCAGATGCTGGGTGTGCAGGTGGGGCTGTGACAAAGATACACGATTAGAGCTCCTCTCAGACTTTGGGAATACCAACAGCTTTTTTCTTATTCTGGATGCTGCAAAGTTCATTGAAATTCATTGGCAGAGGTATTGATCACTCTCAGGTGCACTGCATTTGCATGCTCATTCACTTTAAAAGGTCAGCAAAGCACCCTGACTATTTTAAGAGCGGCCTGCTGTACCTGAAGTGTATTTAGTTTCATGCTGTCTCCTCTGTGGGGTATGATATTAAGTAGTTTTGGTGTGATTCTGATCACATAGCACATCTTTATGTGGACAAGATCATTGCTCAGGCTTTGGAAACAGACAAGAATTAGATTGTTTCTAAATCTTCCTATATACGATTATGTTATTTCAGGAAAATCAACCATAGTTATTTTCCTGTTCTGTCTGGTTGCAGTGATGTCCTGGTAATAAAGCAGAAGGTTTCTGGGACAGTGGCAGCTCTGCTCAGTTAGTGGCTGGAGTCAAGAACAGCCTCCCTGGATTCAGCAGCGTCTGCCTACTTCTTATGCTGACACAGTGCCCATGTCTCCTCCTCTGCATACTGATGTCCTGTGTCTTTAGTCTGCTTGTCTGTCACTGTAAACAGGGGACAACAAAGTTGACAGTGTTGGATTGAAGGGCTGTAAGTGGTTATTGAGTCCCAGCTTTCTTGCATTCTTAGAGGGGGGGGGGGGTCAGGAAGAGTGTGTGTTTTGAATACACATGTGAACATGCAAGTCTGTAATGGCATATTAGCATCGGTGAGTAACAGGTTGGATATAATTACACTTTTTCCAGTGGATTTGTATGTGCTAGCTGTGTGCTTGTATGCACACCAGAGGATGCATTTGTACATTGTGCTTGGAAGAAGTTCTGCACGAGGGCTCGTGTATGTGTGAGTGTGTATTTATCTGTTTACAGACAGAACACAAAGTGTATGTGATTGGCACCAGTGTTTACTACTTGAAATATATAAGGTGCCTATCTTGTGTGTACACGTGTAGTAGCACGTGGGGATACTTGTGCAGCTAAAATGATGATGGACTGTGTGGATTCTGCTGTCGTGTGATGCTGTCACAGTTACTCATGCTGGTAGGGCGGGGAGAAGGCAGAGATGCATAACCCTCAGTCTTCCTGATAAATCTTTCTTGCATAGCACGTGTGGGAGTCTGTAGTTGCCCGTGAAGGGAAAAGAGAGCTTATTTTGAAATAAAAGCTGAAAACAAAATGCACACAGCAATGATGGAGTTCAGGTTTCATTAGCTTCTGATATCTCTGTTCATAGGAAAAATTCACGTTTCCTTGGTGACCTTTTAGTAAATGCAAAGCAAGGGAGGAAATCTGTCTTTCAGTTCCTTTACATTTGTAACTAATTAGAGCAGAGGTGTGGAGTGTGGTGGATAGGACTGCAATGAAGCCTGTTGAAGGACAGCACACTCTTGACACCGGCATTTGTGCATGTGCTGCTGACTGTCCTGTTGGCTACCACGTGCAGAGGAGGTGGATGCCTTCTGACGCCCTGCCCCAGCTGAAGTTGGAGCAGAAAGGTAGGGCAGCCTCCTCACACTCTGCAGTCCTGTTCAGTTACACCTTCTTGACCTGGGGAATGCCAAGGGTGGTGGAAAGCAAAACAGCACAGGCAGTCCCTGTCAGAACTGTTTCTTTAAGCTGCTGTTACCTGCTGCATTGCAGAGTAAGGAGAAAGGGGAAAGTTTTCTCCTTATGGTTCATTCAGTGTTTATAAAAAGGTTGAAAGGAACACACTTCCTCGACTCTTACTGCCTCTTTTTAGGGTCTTCTACAGCTCTTTAGAAATGTGTCTCTCAGCATAAAAATTTTGGGAATTAAAAACAACATGGATGGATTTGGTGGCAGAGGAGGACAGGACAAAGCACGACAGTTCAAATAGATATGTGGAGCCAGATCCCATCTGAGTATCCTCCACCTGTTGATTCAGAGATACTCAGTACCCCACAGACATGTAAACGGTGACTTGTTCATGCCTTTGATACTAGTTACAAAGGCAAACACTTGGTATCAGGGTATTCAGCTAATATTTTAGTGTCTGCTGTTGACTGGTACAGAATGAATGATATCTTCTGTGAGTTTATTGTTAGAAAGGAGAAGAAATCTTATCAGTATTTTCTATGTCTCTTTGGAATAATCTTTTGTGATGCTCTCTGGGAGAGAAAAAGCTCAGGTAGATTTATGAATCCTTGTGAAAAGGTTCTTAAAACAGGGACAGCCTGAAGAGAGATCAAATACATTGCAGTTCAGATTTGGCTTATTATCTGCTTGTACATCGCAAGAACGAGAAACCTGTGGCTCTTTAAGCCTGCTCAGAATACATAAGTACAGTCCAGATGGCATTTAAGGTCAGACTGGCATTGCTGGAGACCCTGACTGGTTGAAAATACGGAGGGTAAAATTTTGAAGAGAGGCTTATTTCATGAACATTGAATAACAGATATTTCAATCCCCAAGGTGCTTCATTAAGTATCCTACTCTTTCCACTCAATTGCACTGATTTCACTTGAGAGTGTACAGCTATGATAAACTGAATTAAACGTGAGGTTTCATAACTCTTCATCCAGAATCTAAACCTTAAAGAGCTTCCAAAAAGGCAGAATCAGTAATTGAAGGCCTTATCTTTGAGACAGCCAGAATGCTCCCAAGATAGCCAGAAGTGTTTTACCCATAATATTTCTGTGTCAATGCTACACAGGCTTGGCATAACCCCAAAGTATATCTCACTTCTGTATGTTTAAACATGTGTTTAAAAGGAAAGGGGAAAAAAAAAAAAAGCCAAAGCCTTAAGGTCTTTCTTCCCTGCATGACACACAGCACTTCTGTGTGCACCAGCTCAAAATTACTTGTGATATATAGAGGACTTGGTCTATAAGATTGTATAGAACTTGCTTCCCATGTGGAGAGAAAAGAAGCAGTAGCATACATGGAGAGGATAATTCCACTTATAACTCATGTATCCTGCCTCTGCAAGCTTACTGTTTGCCTGTGAGTGAATGTGCCTACAGCCCTTACAGACCTGGCAGGAGAACCTGTAGGGACTGGATTAAGACTTTGTCTTCACTGATTGCCCATAATCCATAGTGGGCTTTGGATACAGAAGAGAGGCTGCAGAGTTGGACAAAGCAAAACGGGAGGAGATGTTCAATCACAGGTTGATTTGAATGTTTTCAGTAGCTGAATATTTGTATTTCCATGCCTTGGCTTAAGACTGACACCAGACTAATGGGTTTTGGAGTGACTTTGGGGGAAATGAATTCATAAGTGGTGGAGCTGGGCCTGCTGAAGGTGGGATTTGTTGCGTTTTCCAGTCTGAAACTCGAATGGCAGAGACTGCAGGGAGGAGAAGCGTGAGCAGGGCAGGGTTAGTGCCACCGAGTCACAGAAAGCACAGCACAGTTTTATGGTTATGCATGACTATAGCCTGCATAATCTATCGCTTGGTGACAATTGTACTATGTTCACATAGTGAAAAAAGCCAGGGTATATTTTTCCCAAATCATTTTCCAATCATTTTTGATTTTCATTAGGAGTCTGGAGGAGTCTTGGTAATAGTACTGCTCAGCTTGACTCTGTGTAAAAGGGCTTAATTTTTATGTTTCCATTTAATCATTTTTATTGTGTTGTTTCCCAGTTAGTTGGGGAATAAATCTCTGTTACATTGAAACAAATGCCTGGGAAATAGAAAACCAGTTCTGTGCTATCCCTTTGTATTTATTGGGGGTGGCAGGTACTGATGGGTGTAATTAATTCACTTGTAAAAGACCAAGATCTGCATTCTTCTGTTTTCCTGTTCTAACTCTACCTACTAGAAATTATTAGCATGGTGTTAATAAATATATGAAGGCAGTGTACACAATTTGAAAGAGAAAGATATGAATCTGTGTGTCTCGATTTAGCTGAAGTTAAAAGGTTTATTTGTTCTAGAAAGTTTTTTGACCAAATTCAAATATGATGGTTGAGAGGTAATATCTGTTAGTTAGTTATAGACAGGAAAGCATGGGAATGGGCAGCTCATCTGCCTGAGGAAGGACTTAGTCTCAGGAGAAAGGGGAGAAGCGGGGGATAACTGAAGATCCAACTGCTGTCCTGTTCTCGGCAGCTATCTTTCACTTTTTCTGAGTGAGTTTCATGTATTGCTCTTGTTTTATTACAAAAAAAATACACATTCTTTTTAAAATGGACTCTTTTATTTGATTTTGGGATAGGGTTTTTTTTGAAACTTAATTTTTTGTTAGTTTCTGATGAAAAAAAAAAAGTATGGCAGAATTCCACATTAATAGCTTTAAAAAATTTTATTCCTAGCAGTGAGAGGTGAAGTGTGAGAGGTAAAGAGTTGTGGGCTCTCTCCCTAGCTCTGCCGATGCCCTTGACGCGGTGCCTTTGCGTAGGTCACTCCTCCTCTGATTCAGCATCCCTGCTTGCAGTACTGCTTTCCTGTCTCCCAGAGGGTATCCTGCGATTAATTGAGGGGATGTAAGGGGATGTATCTAAACGGCTTTAGCATGCAAGCCAAAAGCCACCAGGGAGAAAGCTTTTACTAGGACAAGAATAGAAGTCAAGCCCTTGCTGACGTTGTTGTCTTGATTAATTAATATACTAATATCTATAACTCCTCTTCAGCAAACTCCTCTTTGGCTTCAATCCTTGTTTTGTTCATTTTTCTGGGACTTATCTCCGAGTGAATGAATTAAAAGACCTAGGTGGAAAATACTTCTGCTCACCTCATTCCCTCCCCTCCACCAGCCCTATGCCTTGTTCCCCCCTTGGCATCCTTTGCTTGTCTGAGGGCTTTGCAGAAAAGTCCCCTGGCCAGTTAAATGACTCTTCACTGGATACCAAAGTAGACACATCCCTCGATTAGGGATTTGAGGAGTGATATCTGATTACTTGAATTACTAGAAAAACATTGTGGATTAACTGAAGGGGAGAGTTACATTCTATAGTATTTTCCTGTGTTGTTTTTTCTATGGGAAAGTGCAGGACCCATGATAGACGTTAGGGAGTCTTTGTTCCCTTGGTGAAGCCCGCTGAAGGGCTGGGTAGCCATCCATGACTGCAGAGAGGAGATGCTCATAGTCTGGATTCTGTGACCGATATAACCCTGGGGCTCAGTGTTTCAGGACAGTCACATTTGAACACAGAGACTGTCCAGGTTCCCTGAGGCATCACTACCAACATCAGAAGATGCAGCAGGGCTTGGAGAGGAGCGGAAGGCAGAATGAGAGAATATGTGTGGTAAAGAGCAGTGAAATGAACCATACTTGGATGAGCAAGAAGGGAATATTCCCTCCAGGTTGCTACCCAGTTGGAAATCAAAGAAATGAAGAAAATCCCTCCTTGTCTCCTCTTCAGCTCTAAGTCCTGGTTTGTTGTACTTTCCATTCCTTTGCGATTACATCCGTGTCTCGGTCAGGTATTGTTTTCTGCTTGAGTTGGAAACATTCCCTAAAGCTGTTCTGAGTGCGCATTACTCTTGTTCTCTTTCCCAGGCCAATTTCAGGCTGAATTTTGGCAGATTACACAAGTGCAGAATGTTTACTGTCCTGTCCTACATCATCATTTTCCTGTATCATTTATTTTTACTTTGACAGATTTTTAACAGTGTCAGTCTAATATGCATCAGAGGTTGAAATGTATTACCATAGTGCAGTGCACTGTGGGTAATCCCATGCAAATTGTTCTGTGAAGAGTCATGTTAAATTATGTTCTTGCAAAAAACCAAAAAGCAAAGCAGAAGGCTTTTTTTTTTTTTTAACAGTTCTTTGGATTTCGGAGCAGCTGCCAGAGGCACAGGTTGAAGCCAGTTGTTTGACATTTAGCACCACGTGCAGTGATGCTCCTCCTCACAGGACACTGCTAAGAGGATGGAGTTGTGCACTGCAGTGGGTTTTCTGTGTCTCTGATGTTTAGTTTTAAAACATTGCTGGCTTGTCAAAGGAAAAATCTGAGTGAATGCTGGAGTGGCACAGCAAAGAAATGTCTCTTGCCGCTTTTTCCAACTCCGTTGTACAAACATCTACAGGAAACATCAGTTTCTATGAACTTAAAGGGCATCAGATGCCTCTTGGAAGTGGCAGATCTGATCGTATGTAGTGTTTTTTATCTTTCTCTTCTTTTGTTCTCTGTTGCCAAGGTCATTTGCTAGGAAACTGGCTGCTTTGTTCCTCTGAAAGTCCTTATACTTCCCCAAACTGAAACAGTAATCCTCCTTTTGGACAGAACACGTGATTGTAGTAGAAAAGATTGCAGTGTCACAAACAGAGGATTATCATTTTTTGGTGGAAATCATAAAAGCAGGTTGAAAAGGACTTCTAAGAAAAAAGGAGCTTGTTCTTATGCAAATTTTGTCAGGTAGTACAGCTGCAAGATGAGAAATTCTGAAAGCCTGTAATCTGGAGTCAGCATCTTCTCTGCTGATAAAGGTTTACCTGCTTTGCTATGAGTGGTCAGTAGGTTTTCAAAGACGTGGAGAGTTGTAGTTTATTTTTATGAGGCCTGTATGCTTCTCAGCTGATGCTCTAGGAGGTGAAGCATTTACCAGCTGCTGTGCATTTGCTTTCTGGTAGTCCCCGTCTCCAAAAAAGCCAATGTGGAAATATCCATAGCAGAGCAAGGGGAAACGTAAGCTGCTTTTGTGTGAGTCACATCAGTTATCCCACTTGCTAGAGACAGCTGCCTCCCCCTCACCCGAGCTCTGTCTCTCTGATCTTGTCTCCCTTCCTTCAGTCTGTTCCTTACAGTCTTCAAAGACCTGATTTCTTTTTCTCTTTCTCTCCAAAAGCACAGTAAGTGGAGATGTTAAACTGAGCCTGTGCTGGTGGGATTACATAGGGGAAAAGGCTTATAGGTGGTTTGCAAAAGTTTGCATCCAACTGTCAAGTCTCACTGATATTCCTCCTTGGTAAATAAGTCCAAATATCTAAGGTCATCGGCATATGCAGTTCCTCGTGGACAAGTTTTGATTCAGTTTTGATTTCCATTTTTGTTTTCTTTTTAATAATAATTTTTCCAGCCAAAATTAAGGTAAAAATATTTATCAGCTATCTTAGTGGCTGTCAGTTTACCCTGTACCACTGCACGTGTGAGCTGGTGATAAAATGAGCCTTTAGACTCTGCAGACCTGCAAACTCTGGTTGGCAGTTGATGGCAGTTGTTTCACCTCAAAGAACTTTCCTGATGTTTGATTTCTGACTGTGGAGTCTGGGTCACAGGATGTTCCTCCTCACCCAGCCTCTTAATGAAATGATCGAAATGATCAGTGACTTGCCCTTGGGCCGCCTGGTAAAATCTCCCTTTGACCTAGCTTTCCCATGTATTCTTTAACACTTTATATGGCATTATTGTATTACACTGTCATTATATGAACCTGTATTAAATCAGAGAAGGCATCAAAGAGGGTCCTGCGGTACTTTTGCCTGAATTACCCTCAGTGTTATCAGCCGTTCTCTAGGTGGCTAATACAGAGTATTCAAAAGAAAGAGGAAAAAGCAGCAGTCAGATTTTCACCGTTACTGCCCGTTTTTCTGTTAAATGTGACAAGCAGCAAGAAGGATGCTGTGTCACAATGGTTATGCTGACACCTGTAAGAAAACAGCCAACAAGCTCCTTGCTTGTACTCCCATCTTTCAGCTTCAAAGGCAGCAGTTATCAGGCTGGCAGAAGCCCTCTCCTGTGCAGTGTCTCTTTCCTTTCTGATCTGAGCTGGACATAGATGGTTTTTGTGCTTTCCCATGTGCCTTTGGCTTGGAAAAAATCAATGACTCCTTTGTTGTTTCAGAAGTGCTAATACAATAAATTGTAGAATCCTAGTTGCTTCCTGTCACTGATCCGGAGGTTGTAGGGAGTGATAGGTGGGGAGGCCAGCTTTGATGGTGTTTGCTGAAAATGACCAAAGAGAATTTGTGATATGAAAAAAACAGAGATTAGCCTAGGGGGAGCCATTTATAATTTAGGAAAAATGTATCAGGTAGCTCTTAAGTTGTAGCAGCATAAAAGGATGGACATACAGTGCATGAAAGGTTGGAGTAATGAAAATCGAAACGAGAGAGGAAGGTGCAGAACTATAGATGGCTCTGTGTCCTTACCTCTCACCTGTGGATCTCTGTGTGATGACCTATTTAAGGTAAGTTTTATGGAGACTAACACACAGAGAGTCTCGGTATAATCTCTTCTGAACATGTGCACATAATTATTCCACCATGGAAGATGGCATGTCACATGGGATATGGTCTGGGCAGCAAAACCATCAGCAGGTGGAAGCTCTGCTCTGGGGCCATTGGCAGAAGATCTTGGAGGAAATTAATGATTTTGTGGAGAGCAGGGTTCGATCTGGAAAAAAGGAAGTACGCTTCAAGGCTTGATCAAAAGCCTGTGGAAGAAAATATGGGACCCTCAGGACTGGAATAATAAGAGATTGTGTAGGCTGAGATTTGGATGCATTCTGGAGCTATTTGTGCTGCCCTGGAGCCACAAGTACATTGGCAGAGCTGGTAGGCAGCCAGGACGGGAACAGAGTGGGATGCTGTGGGACCATGCTGGCTGGTTTATACATGAAGACAATGCTTGCGGGTTGCCTGCTGTGTTATTTTTTGTTTGGCTAAGGTTGTAACTCACTGAATCAGATGAAGCCCAGGTTTTGTTCCTCAAGGAGTTGGAAGGAAACTGAGGAACAGAGGGGTTTGAACTACAAAAAAAAAATCATTAAAAATGGCCAGCTGATGAGATAAGAGACTGTCTAAAACATGTTTAACAAGGTGCTAATTATGATTTCTTTTGTTGAAAAACTTAGTCCATGAGAGGAGAGAACCACCAATAACAGAACTACGAGCACAGGAGAGTATCACTGGGATGAGGAAACGCAATGAGAGTTGTAACCCTGTCTTGATAATGTGGTGAATTTTTTTAGGAAGAGGTGTGAGGATTGCAGGATGAAGGAAAAATGGAATACAAAGTTTTGTCCAAAGCTTTTGAGGGTGAACCAAGACTAATCTTCATGCAGATTGTGTTGCTGGGAGTCTCAGATGAGTCAAAGCTGATAAAGAGAGAACATCCTGCAAAAAAAAGGCATGAAGAAATTTTGAGAGTTACAGAGTGAGACACAAAAGTACTGTTTGCGTAGTCAAAACCTAGTTAAAAGGCTGGAAAAAGTAAGCAGGCTACATAAGGCATCCTTGGGATGGAAAGAAATTGATAGTAAGTTGACTCCAACTACTCTGTGAATTGGTGCTGGTCAATATTTGTAATTTTAATGACTGGAAGAAAAGGAAAGCAGTAAGATAATAAGATTTACTGTTTGTAGCTGATACAAATTGTATAGTAGGAAGAAGGACTGAAAGATTGTGGGTACTGGAGTGGAAGATGAAACATAGGCAGTGGCAGGGTAAAGCATGTTTGAAGGAATAGTTTAAAGCATTCAGACACATGGTTGGGCTCTGAATTAGCTCTAACCATTCAGAAAAGCATAAGTAGCTATTACAAAGACAGCTTGATAAAGATGTCTGTGCTATGTGCAGCAGCAGCAATAAAGAAAAGAAATGAATAAGATGCCTGCACGTGTGAAGAAAGAAGTAGACTTGGAAGATGTTTTAATATCCCCGTAGATGTGAATGGTAATGCCTCCTGCGGAGTGCTGTGTTTGTTATGGGTCATTTCTTTTGTAAGAGACAAAGCAGTGATAAAGAGGGGCTAGAGAGAGTGCATGAAAGTGTTTAGTGGCCTGGAAGGCATCTTCAATACAGGGAAAACATTAGGGATACTGGAGCTATTGAGTTATAATGGGAAGGAATAAAGTGTTAAGGTGCAGAGTGTGCAGGCTGAGCACTGTGCTGGGAAGAGGCTTTGCAGTGGTACGGGTCTTTGGCGGCAGCGTAGCAGGATGCAGGCTTGCTATCCTGTTGGATTCTTCTCTACACAACATTGCTGTCAGGCCAAGACATGGTTCACTGGTCTACCAGTCTCCATAATGTGCTGGTGTGGGAGCAGAGCCACAGCGATAACGTGGGGCAGAGTGTTATCGGGTTGAAGCAACAGGGCGATGTCTGGATCATGCTGTGTTGGCTTCTCACTAAATCTACTCTAGTGATTCAACCTGTGTGTTAGTGCAAGAGTAAGAGGTACCATGATCCTGGGGTCTCATTTTGGATGGGGGAGAAAAACATACTGGTTTTGTGTCATTTTGGTCAATATATATTTTCATTATCTCTGTGATGGGAAGAATAGCACGTATTTTATTGGGATGAGAGGGAAAGGCTGTAAGGTTTTCTCCATTGCAGTTCATAGCACAGTGCGTTTTAAGATACAAACTACTTTGTAAGTTCCCTATATTGTTGCTTTAAATACTTTAAAGCCACCCAGAAAAATAAGGTGTTGTGTAAGATAATACCAGGATATGAAACCATTTCATGATGTTAAGATGCAACAACTAAAACTTTATGTAACACATAATTATCCTGGGGATCCCCATAGTGGATGGCTTATGAAGACAAATACCTTCCTGAGAATTTTAAAGACAGTTTAGACACTCTATGAACAGTGTCTCTATTTACATTAGCCAGAATAAAGTTATAAGTATTGTAAATCCTTTTGTTCCAAGCCATGTGGTGATCACCAGCCAGGACTAGAAAAATATTTTACTCGCATGATGAAATATGGCCAAACTGAGTAAACTCATAGCTGAAAATAAGGCTTGGGTGGGCCAAGAGTCTGGTCACTCTTCTGTACAGTGAAGTAATTTATACAGGCAAACTTTTAAGTGGAAGTAGAAAGAGAGGAAAAGTGATCCAGGGATTAGGCTGCCAATTTAAGGCTTGCAAAATTTCAGTTTCTTGCTTTCTCAGACTGCTTTTAAGAGCTAATTCATTTGTCACAGATTCTCAGACATGCTTAAAGCCCCACCTCATGCTTAATCTTTGGATACCTCCGGCTATAGCCTGTCTGTGACTTGTTCCAGGTTCCCCAGTGTTTAGATATCAGGAAAAGGTATGTACGTGAGAAAAAGTCATGGACAGACTGATGAATAATTTTTAAGGCACTGTCAGATGGGGTGATACCAGTTAACCTGTTGTAAATACTGGGAGCATGAAGAAGAAAGGTGCTTTCTTTAATAAAGCACTTGATTGTTGCCAGTGTAAGGTAACTTTCCTCACATTGCCCCAGAATCCCAATGTGACTTTGAATAGTTCCCTAATTCTGTTCCCTGTCTGCCAACCAGGAGGCTTGGGTATCCTGGAGCAGCATTCATTTTCCTTTAGGAATTAGTGTGTTGGGTTTGGGTTTTTTTTGTTTAGTTGGGTTTTTTTGTGTTTTGTTGTTTGATTTAATTTAAAAAAGACCATTGCCCACTGTTTTTCTTAGCTCTACTATCAAAAGCTTGCCCTCTGGACTATTGTTTCCGAGAGCATGCTTCATCATCGGATGGTGCAGGCAGGCTTGCTTCTCCTCCCCGGAACTGTCTGCAGGCTTTAGATCAGAACTTGAGACACTCCTGACCCTATCACTGTGAGACAATGCAGACTCCTCCAAAGTGCTCAGTTCTGGCCTGGCATATCATTCACTCAGCCTCTTCAGCTCTGTTTGAAAAGAGACTGTGGGATGAGGTGAAAGATTGCTTGGTGTCTGCAAAGAGAGGGATAATCTGTTGATGCTAGTCCAGGTCCATTCAAAGCCTAAAAATAGGTCCTTAGCATGTCACACAGTAATGAATGAGACAGAAAACCAATGTACTACTCAACTTTATTGGAAAGCAAGAACTCTGCAAACAATAGCATCTTCCTATATGGTTTGTCTGCGTACAGGAAAATATCCTCATTTCTCTTCTCTTTTTGTTCATCTTTTATTCTAGACATAACCACCCTTCACAATTATGGCCCACATCAGAAAAAAAAAAAAGCATAGTCTGTCTCTGTGTTATTCAAGAAGCAGTCTGGCGAAGCTGAGCTTTCTGGTACCCTGCACCACCTTCAGTCTCGTACAGCAATTCAGAACAGATATAACAGCATCCCATGGATGTGGAAGCATTCCCTATGCAACTGATACCTCTCTGTATGAGTGTGCAGTCTTTGGGGAGGTGGGAAGCTAAAGCCACCCCTTGTCCCCATCATGGATAGTTTGCAATTTGTTGGTATAAAACATGAGATAGCAGGGTGTGGGATAGAGTGGCCGGCTGAGGTTGGCTAGTGTAATTACTTTGTCTCTTCCAACACATGATGGGCTTGCTATAGGTTGAGGATAGAGTAATTCGTGGGAGCTGATCAAGGAAGGGGAAAAGGATGCTGAGAAAGGAGCAGAGAAGGAGAAGATAAGGGAGAAAGGGATGGAGGAAAAGGACAGGCAGACAGCTGCAGAAATACTGTGAGGGAAATGTATGAAGGTGGGAATGTCAGACAAATAGCAAGTCAGCACAGCAGAAGGGAGGAGGAAACCCTTCTCCACAGTAGGCGGGGAGAATTCATAATCTAAATAATTGTTTTGCTGGAGAACTTGGCCACAAGATTTTCTGTTTCCTAAAAGCCCAGTTCTCCTATGAGCAGGTTGTGCAGGACTCTTTCTTCAGCAGATCAGAGGGAGGAAGTATTTCACCTTCCCCCTTCACTCCATTCCTTAAACGATTTTGCCTGTAACATATCTATCCTTAACTAGGGAAGAGTCCATTTGAATGATTAAAACAACAACCACTTTGTTGTTTCTGTACCCAAGAAGTTTTCTCAGCTGAGCTCGGGCAAAACACCAGCTGAGTTCAGCAAACGTTTGTGAGAGGATTCAAGGCAAGCTAGGCCTTGTTTCCTCGCCATGTGGCCAGTGAACCAGATGTAATGAGGACAGGCGTTCAGAGCGAGGTACACCTCTCCAAGGGTGAGAAGGGGATAGAGGTTTCCATTAGCTTTCCTCTTATCATTCCTCTATATCAGCATCCATTGACCTCGACAAAACCCTCCTTCTTTCTCATCCTTTTATCTCTCCCATCCTTTCATCTTCTGTCTCTAACTCCAGCCCCTCTCATCTTTTTTTCTAGAAATTCTTCCTAGCCTATTTTTTTCTTGCGTCTTCAGCCTTTTCTGCTTGCTTAATCCTCTTGAAATCTTTTGGCCCAAATTCCCACCCTCTTCACTTCGTCTGTTTTGCATGCCACACCTGCTGCTTAGGGATCTCTGGGGCATGAGAAAACCTGGCTAATTCCCTGCTGTCCTAGTTATCTAAATAGCCCATTCCCCAGCGTGTGTCTGCATATTTTCCTTCACAGGGATTGAAAGGACACAGTATCTTTCAGGGCTGGCCCAAGCTAAAATTAAGGCTACAAACACCAGGCATCAAATGTTTCATTGAGCTCCCTGGTTTATCCTCTAGAGCCTCCAAATGGTTTCTATTAGTATTCTGAAGGAGAGCTCACTGATGGAATTAGTGAGAAACCAGACTGTCAATTTATTTATACCCAGCCTTAGGGCATAACCATTGTGCATGTGTAAAGCTATTGATATGCAGGGAATATTCTATAAGTGTGTATGTATATTTATTGACTGGTAGTGAGTTTACAGGGAAAAGCTGTTGCCCCAAGGACTGAACGGTGACCAAAAGTAGGAGAGGATGCTGAAGTGGCCATGCTGCGTGCAAAAGACCCCTTTTCTCTGAGCACAGGAAACAATTGATCCCTATGAAATCTTCTGTCTTGTGTTTATTAGTATTGTCTAACTCTAATTTTACTGTAGCTCTAGCTACCCTTGTGGAGAAATTTCTAATTTAACTTCTGGAGTCCTTCCACCTTCTTCAATAATATCTGTTATGAAACTGTTGCTGCCTTTGGCTGCAAGAGTGTTTCAAGCATATGAGTAATGAATAACAAAGTTTTTCCACTGCATTGTCATTTGCCTGTGAAGCATTTTGAGGTCAAGTTAAGAGAGATTGGGAATGTTTAGGTGTAGATATTTATTTGATGCATCAATGCTGAATATGAACAAACTCCTTTCCCAGTATGACTTGATCAATTTTGTTTAGGAAAATGTGTATTGACAATGTCCTGGCCAAATAACAAGTCAAGGAATAGCTTCTTTTCCTGTTTTCCAGTTTCCTACTACTATGACAGTGTCAATTAAGAGATGCAGGTGAGCATCTTTCTGCCCCAGTTATTATGCTAGCAACAGTTTTGGCAGAAAAGGCAAGAAATGAATTGGTCTAACTAGACCAAGAGGAAACAGACCTAGTGTTTGTTTCATTCATCTGTTTGGCCGTGGTGCCTACCTCTGGAATTTGTTTCTTCCCATGAAAAATACATATATCCAAAACTTGGACTGTTATTAGGCATAGCCTCCTCCCATGCTGTCTGTTGCAGTATGAAAATGTGAAAAGGGACTAGGAAAAGTTGGTTAGCTCCATTATTCTCTATAATAGCCAGGAAACAATCTGTAATGTCTTAATGTGATGCCTGCCAAAGCCTGCACGACAGGGCCCGTGGGACCAATGGACATGTTTGTATTGTGCAGTGGAGTGTAATGCATCAAGTTGATGCTCGTCCGGACTGATACTTTCATGTAACAGAGAGCAGAAACTGTGATGTGAGCTCATCATCAAAGTAGGATGTTAGCATGTTTCTGAGGCTGGACTAATTAGGGCTGATGAGCTTGTCTGCAGCTTTCTGGTGCAGAGATACTGTTTCCTGCTTCAGAATTTGCTTAGGTTCTGCTGGCTTGGGAGACTTTGCACCATGCTCCACTGATCACATAGATGTATCTGAAGGACAGAGCCATGAAGCATTGTGCTAGAGTGAAAGATGGAATCACTGAAAATCCAGACTGGCAGGACACTGCAGGGGAGGTGCTGTCAGGCAGAGCAGCTTGCTCCTCTACAGCTGTGGCAAACGGACTGGATACACTGACTACATGTAGAAGCAACACAGCTTCACTGCCATGGAGGTGTGCCTCCTACCAGCTTATTAACCAACCCAAGGTGGACCACTTCTACTGTTCTTTTCTTCTTTCTTGAATTTCTTGGAGAATATTTTCACAACTCTGAGTTGTAAAAATTTTGAGACTGCGCTTACAACCGTGTGTGCTACAGAGCTATAAGGGAAATGCCTGGAGACCAGGCTTCCCTTTCACCAGTGGAAGAGGAACCAACTATTCACCCCTGCACCAGCTCCTGACATTGCTGGCAGATGCCATCAATAACATTAGTTTGATATGTCAGTTCTCTCAACAGCTTCAGCTTAATATTAGTCATGCTATGCACCCCCAGCTCCACCCTCTGAGAGCTGGAGAGGGAGAGAGTTATCGGAGTTAAAAAATAAGTCTGTCTGCGTTTGAAGTGAATAGTGTGTTAACAAGTAATCCTCTAGCTGAGGTTTCCAGCTGTTACTCCTGAGCTGTCTGGTATCAAAGCAATATGGGTCCATCGTACAGCGGCTAACTTCAGTGCATGAGCAATTACTGTCTGAGGCTTCTGAGGTATATTATAGTTTTATTATTATTATTTCTCTGCTTATAGTTTCTTAAGGCCTCTTCATATCCTGAATAAAGCCCTGGGGAATCATAAAGCCACAGGCTGATTTTTAGCACAGTCACTATTCGCATCTCCTGGATTGATAGGTATTTAGTTTGTTGCCTTGATCTTGGAAGCAGGACCCCGAGATGCACCCTAGGGAAAGCCACAAGATGTTCTTTGTATTTTTTGCCCCTGAGAAAGTAACTCTTTTGCTGTGGAAATGACATATTTTTGCTCAGAAATGTCACCACTTCTGCCTGTGGATTGTACCCTGCCACACTAAAATATCTTAAGTCTTTTAAAATAAAATAATAAAACATTTAGGAACCTGTGCAGAGCTGCTAAGCACACTCATTGTTTTGGGTTAATGACCCTTGGTTCCCATAAGCCTCTCCCTCTGTTTTCTTACCATTATTAATTATTGCTGTAGTTCATTGTACCTGAATCTTGCTTAGCAAAGCTTGCAGTGGAGGTGAATAGGATGAGGAGAGGAAATGGTGGCAGAGATTTGTCCACTGTGAAGTATACTTCAGAGACTGTTCTGAGAGCGGAAATCAGTTCTCCAGAGAATTTAGACCCTGCCTAGCACTGGGGCTGTTTTTTTTTTACGGATTGTGTGCTCTTCTGGGCAGGTCCTGTGCTTATCTAGTTGTCTGACCAGTCAGTATATGTTTGAGCTTGGTATGTCTTGTGTTGTTTGTGTTCATCATTGTAATTACAGATTAAATCTTCTGTCACTGGATCTAGGAAAGGGAGCAGAATTACAACTTCTTTACTATAGGGACATGTATTTTTTTGTCAGATAGGGCATTTGTAATGCCAGATGATGGTTGCATATGCTGGATCTGCTAGAGATGAAGTGATGATTTTCACCCTGAGTAGTTTGTGTCCTCTTAATCCACAAAAAAAAAAGCAGCTTTGCAAGAGAGCTGAAGAAGTTTGTGAGAAATCTCTTCTTTCTTCTATCCACCTGCATGGTTTTGGCTCAGAAAGAATCTTTCAGCTCTACAGACCCAAAGACCCCAAAGCACATTACAAATGCAACAACTTCATGCAGGAAAAAAAAATCAACATGAAATCAGAGCTCAGTCTTCTGTCATGGGTTAGGGGAACATAGGGGCTTCATTACCCAGTAAAAGTCCAGTCACAAATATCTAGCAGAGTCAAGTGCAGTCTGTGCTGGTGTGGAGCTCACACTGTGCATAAGGCTAGTGCCAGCTCTGTGAGTGTGGACTCCTGAGAGTTGCTAAGGAAACGGGCTGGGAAATGGAGCTGGAGCTCTTGTCAGAAGACTGGCTGCAGAGATGTTTGTGCTGCAAAAGCACGTGGGGCTGATACTGGCAGAGGCAGCAACTGTTTGGTGATCGATTCAAGCCCTGATGCGATAACATTAAGGAGCGCATGTGATGCGGTCACTAAATGCCAAAGATGAGGGACTTCGTTTCCTAGTTTCTTTTTAGCATATGTGAGCTTTGTTGGTCTCCCCCCCTCTCACCACTTGAGTCAAACTACCATTGGTTACATTGACTTACTCCTGTGCAGGCCTTGCTGTGTTCCTTCTTTGATAGATCTTTATTTTTTTAATTAGTGAAAAACAAACACAGACTGTTCATAATTAGGGTTTTTCCAGGTGACAATCCACAGCTTGGAGGAATCCTCCCTTGAAAGATAATATTGATAATCCAAACCCTGTTAGTGCTTCTCAGTTTTTCCTTGTCTCTGCTGGAGACATATCAGTTTTTAATAGACTAAGAAATTCCTTAGAGGTGTTTGTTATTTTGTAATTTATTTTCTTAAACAATTCATGACTTGTTAAAGATTTCTTCCCCACCCATTCCTTTTCCATTTTTGCCACCGCTTAGTATTTAAAATTATAGGACCTACTTTTTTTCACATTGCTTAGGAACATGACTCATCTACAGAGAAAAAAAATATCCTAATAATTTGTAAAAGTGGATTTACAGCCAGATCCTCCTAGGGACCGAGTCTAATTTTTACAATGACTTCTGCAAACGTAGTCGAAGAAGTTAAACTGTTTGCCTCTGTTTCCCCGTTTGTCAAACAGAGGCTATTTTAGAATAGTTTCTGTAGCCAGTGTTGTCAGTTAATTTGCAAGTGATTCTGTAGGGGAAATTTCTGTATGTAGCAAATGTGAACAAACCCCTTATACAGAACGGAGGGAGGAAAGTTAGGAGTTGTCCTTTTGTAAAACAAGCCTAATTCTTTCTGTGCAGCTGTGAAATGCACATTCAGCAATAAGACTTTTTGCTTCTCTCTGTCAGGGTCTTCAGCTGGGAACTCAAGAGCTGGAGGAGATGGGAAGCAAGTTTTGCCTTGGTTTGCTCATTCTGCACCTGAAATCCCTGCCCTGCAGCAAGAAGGTGATGGCTCAGGCAGCGCTCCTGCTCGACCTGGAGGAAGAGATAACAGATCGGGCACAAAGGTCAGTGATGGTATTCACATGTTTCTCCTGTGGTTATCAAGTTGGTGGGGTTATGTTTTGGGTTTAAATCTGCAGAAATGGACTCTCTTTGTGGCTGAGATTTGCATCTTGGGAACTGGAGTGCACTGAGAGTAATCGAACATGAAAGTACAATTGACTCCCGAAGAAACTACTGAAACAGTGCTTCCCTGCCCTGCAGCTGTCTGTGTGGATAAAAATGGTGAAAGAAAAGAACTTGACTTCTATTTTCCAGTGAATTTCTGTTTATTCTCTCAAAAGTGATTACTGGGATGGTACTGCCCCAAAAATATGAATCATCAGGAAACATTTTTATACTTACTGGAGTGTCAGGTCATGTTGTGCCCATCTCATATTCTCCATAGAGAGGATCTCTTACAAGGAAGACATTCTCTAAGAGCTACAGGGCAGGAAATAAATGTTGCAGATAAGAGAAGGATATTGATGGCATGATTTAGAAGCCATAGGCCTGATTCTGCAATGATTCTCCCAGACGTTCCTCTTTTCTTCACTGACTTGCATCCTGTAGACATTAAGAACATAGGTTTGTGACTTTTTTGGTGCATAAAATGAAGTCATAAGCCTACAGAGTATTTCAGAGGTGTTTTTCCAAATTGCAAAATTAATTTCTTCACTATCTGCATTCAATGGGATGTATTTAAGTGAGGTTGCCCCATCATAAATATAGGGGGAATTTGGCCTGGATAAGTGTTGGTCTGGGATTCTTGAGCATGAATTTGTGAAGAAGCAGGAATACATATAATTATTCTAGACCCTTGTCACTTGTTATTGCTGTGTGCAAACACATATGCTTGCAATAATGTTTTTCCAAGAGAAATGGAGAAAGAAAACTTAGTGATGTGGTATGATTTGAAGCTCCCCAATGGGTTTGTCATCAAAGAGCTTTCTCAGCTTCATCAAGGAAAAGCAAGTTTTTCAGTTGCAGAAATGCCACCATAATTTATAGCAGTCTTCCAGTCTTCCCCTGCAGGAGTACTTAACCAACATTACCACCACCTGTTCCTCATGCTGAAAACCATTCTTACAAGCTTGTTCGCAGTTCTTAATGCTTATGAGGGACAATGAAAAAAAGAGGGATAAAATGTAGAGACATTCCTTTGGATTAGCTCTGCTCACTTGCACATGTGAACATATAAGTGAAGCAATTAATGTGCCTGCTAAACACCATCCACGTTGTGGACAGCCATCTGACAAATCATCGGTATGTCATTAGAGAGAACTACTGAAGCCTGGCTAGACGGATGGGTCTGAGATCTAAATCAAACTCTCCCTTTTGAACTAGAGCTGGAAGAGCCTTTGCATTAAAATAAATTCTCTTATGGGAAGAAATGCATTGAACTCTGACTAACCTTAGACTCTGGAAAAAAAAAGCTATTTGGCCATATTAGCTCAGGGAGCATTTTCCCTCATCTTTATAGTCTTCTGTTACTATTTTCTTTAGTTGGTTTTATGTTAATGGAGTTTCATTCCATTGTCCCAATATTGTGTGGTAATTGACCCAAACAATAGTACAAAGCTGTCCAATTACAAATATTTTTAAAGAAGTTAACAAAAAAAATATTTTCCCTTCTTTGTAACACTCCTATCTTGTTCAAAATGTGCCCATGGTAGCTGAAAGCAAAGCCTTCTGTTCCTTCAAGTTTGCCCAGCATTAGTACCTCCATGGCACCCAGAGATATAACATCCCCGCTAAAAGGCAATGTGACAGTTACTTGTTCATTTTCACTCCACAGGGTGTAATTGAAGGGTTTGTGCAATTTCGGTAGCTTAGGTGCAATTTGTTACTATTTGCAGACCAGGTAAACAGCTGAATGGTTTAATCCCACTTAGGTCATGTTGCAGGAGGTCAGGGGTAGAAAGGCATAGGGACCAAAGAGTTTGCTAGCACAATTTTTTAAAAAAATAAATAATTAATGGAAAATGATTATGTAGTACCTTCATTCAAATTCTGAAAATTAATAGTTCACTCCCGANAAACACATATGCTTGCAATAATGTTTTTCCAAGAGAAATGGAGAAAGAAAACTTAGTGATGTGGTATGATTTGAAGCTCCCCAATGGGTTTGTCATCAAAGAGCTTTCTCAGCTTCATCAAGGAAAAGCAAGTTTTTCAGTTGCAGAAATGCCACCATAATTTATAGCAGTCTTCCAGTCTTCCCCTGCAGGAGTACTTAACCAACATTACCACCACCTGTTCCTCATGCTGAAAACCATTCTTACAAGCTTGTTCGCAGTTCTTAATGCTTATGAGGGACAATGAAAAAAAGAGGGATAAAATGTAGAGACATTCCTTTGGATTAGCTCTGCTCACTTGCACATGTGAACATAGAAGTGAAGCAATTAATGTGCCTGCTAAACACCATCCACGTTGTGGACAGCCATCTGACAAATCATCGGTATGTCATTAGAGAGAACTACTGAAGCCTGGCTAGACGGATGGGTCTGAGATCTAAATCAAACTCTCCCTTTTGAACTAGAGCTGGAAGAGCCTTTGCATTAAAATAAATTCTGTTATGGGAAGAAATGCGTTGAACTCTGACTAACCTTAGACTCTGGAAAAAAAAAAAGCTATTTGGCCATATTAGCTCAGGGAGCATTTTCCCTCATCTTTATAGTCTTCTGTTACTATTTTCTTTAGTTGGTTTTATGTTAATGGAGTTTCATTCCATTGTCCCAATATTGTGTGGTAATTGACCCAAACAATAGTACAAAGCTGTCCAATTACAAATATTTTTAAAGAAGTTAACAAAAAAAATATTTTCCCTTCTTTGTAACACTCCTATCTTGTTCAAAATGTGCCCATGGTAGCTGAAAGCAAAGCCTTCTGTTCCTTCAAGTTTGCCCAGCATTAGTACCTCCATGGCACCCAGAGATATAACATCCCCGCTAAAAGGCAATGTGACAGTTACTTGTTCATTTTCACTCCACAGGGTGTAATTGAAGGGTTTGTGCAATTTCGGTAGCTTAGGTGCAATTTGTTACTATTTGCAGACCAGGTAAACAGCTGAATGGTTTAATCCCACTTAGGTCATGTTGCAGGAGGTCAGGGGTAGAAAGGCATAGGGACCAAAGAGTTTGCTAGCACAATTTTTTAAAAAAATAAATAATTAATGGAAAATGATTATGTAGTACCTTCATTCAAATTCTGAAAATTAATAGTTCACTCCCGAGTTTCTGTGAGTCTAGCCAAGAGAATTGCATGATTTGATTTTAGTGGGAGTAGGAGCCCTCCTGGAACCAATGGCAGAATGCAGAATACAGAGAGGACACCAATAGAGGCAGGAGAGCAGCTGTTTCTACACTTCTTTCTCAGCTCACAAGCTTTGAAAAAAATAATGATTCTCCCTCAAAACATTTCTCTGGAGGAAGCTGAAGAGTACCACTCAGTATAATCTTACTCTGTAAAGACTGAATCTAATCCAGCCCTTTTATGTAACACCAGTTTTGCAGTTTACAGTGGTATATCATTATGTCAAGGGAAATTATGCTCTGCTCCTTCCTAGACTAGACCTATCTTTATGGGATTAAGGAGAATGAAATGTTTGTTGTTTAAAAGTAGCTCTGTTGTATTATGTGATTTTCACAAAAATGCACAGCATCCTTGGATGCTTTCTATACTTTCAGCTTCTGAAAGTGTGAGCAAAATGAAAAATACACAATTTTTTTTGTACTTTTGCCAAAGAAAAGTGAGACTCGGGGATCCTTCAGGTGCAACACAGGAAATGTGTTACCTTGTGCAATTTGTTTCTTGTATGCTTTACCTTGTGAACAGGGGTGGTGTTAAACAGCTTGCAGGCTATCCCTCTTCCAGAAGATTGTACTGATGTGATCCCAGGAAACGATATGCACAATAGATATTTAAGTGGGAAGCAATGGCTCTGACTGTAGGTAATGTTTTCTGACAAAGGAAAGTGTGTCCCAAAGACTATCCTGCTAACTCGTCTAGAAAAAGGTACAAATATGGGTAATTCTTATCAGATCAGTATTCGCCAATATTCAAAAGAAGAGAATAAATATTGTTCAACCTTGATGAAAATATGAGCTTTATTTAGCTCTTAGAGTTTTGTTTTGCAGAAAGCAAGCTGTGAGCAGTGTGATGGTTTACACAGTGCTTACGTTAAATATGTCTGTGTCGATCTGATGTGTTTCCTAAATACGCATTTCTGAGTGCCCATGTCTGTAGTCCTCTGGGTGACAGGTCAAGCCATGGAACAAAAAGTTAATCCTGCACTGGATATAGCTGGCTCCCAGATGAAATGTCTCATTGCAAAGGTACATAGATCAAAAGCTGTGGAGCCAGAGGTCTCCTCTGTTGTAAAATCCCTGTAGTTCACGTCCTGCTTTTGTTTCTCTTTGCCCTGGTGTCTGGTGTGTGTGGCATTGACTTGGCATCTCAGCATCTCTCTGCGACAGCAAACATTTTCACCTGTCAGGGTCTATAACTGTTCGCGTCTTTTAATTTTCCTCTTCAGATTGTCTCTGCTCTGGGTGTTTTGCAGCCTTATTCTTTCACCGCTGCCGTGAAGGGGATGAAGGAGCAGGCTGGACCCTGCCTGCTTCCCTGGAATAAACTATTTGCTGTGCACTTTGTATAGCACTGTCAGAATCAGTGATCAGTCAATTGGAGCAAGGTAATAGCTGTCAGGGAAGTGATGGCTCTAATGGAGGCATCCTGTGTGAACGGGGGATTTCTCACACCAGATCGCATCCATTGTGTTCAGTGTTCAGTGTTCTGTCTCCAGCGAGCCAAGGAAAGGTGGATGAAAACTTTAGCAGACATGACTAAATATGATTCGGTACACGGGCAAGAATGTTTTCCTGTCCCCAGTCTGCAGTCTATCTTTCCCCTAAAGTGTGAACAGTAAATGGAGTCATTTACCAGCGTGAGTGGGATAACTGTTGGAGTAAGCTCCCAGCAGAGGTGGAGTAGCAAAATAACTATATCTGAGAATAAGTGAAGGGGGCTGAACTTCTATCAGTGAGACAGTACTGCTAGTAGGACAGTAGGATGTTTCCCTTAAAGCTGGGAAATCACTAGACATCATGAAGCTGGCCTAACAACTCTGTGTCCTCAACATGTCTGTATGGCCGCTGTCTCACAAACATGCCAAAAGGTGAAGAAAGTATAAGATGCAGTACACAAGGTACATTAGAGCTACAATGTGTGATGGCAAGGAAGAGGGGTTAAATTGCTCCAGGTATTAGCTGATCTTTTAATTAGCAACCTGGGCTCCTTTATGTTCACACTCACATTTATTCAGGCATTATGACCCTCACATTGCACAAGACCTACTTAGTGACCTAGTTGTTTGTGGCTTTTCTTTGCACAAGGGATATCTATCTGTTTTTCTGCATCAACTAGCCTCTTTTCCACCAGCATTCAATAGAGTTGGTCTTATGGACCGCTCTGACAAGGTCAAAAGCCAAACGTGTGGAGAATTTTCTGGGCTTTGCAGCCACCTTCAGAAAAATGAAGCAATGTGTCACGTGCTCATGTTATTCTTTATGGCACTTTATTCTGCCTCTTCCCAAACTTGGACTCACAACCACACTATTGCCATGCCCCAGGAAGAATCACTGATTTTGCATTTTGAGTTTCCTGCCGTGCCTTGCAGTCAGTTCTGACATTCAGGAGCTCTCAACTGAGAAAATGAAATGCCAGGTTGTACTTCGGACATCGTGTTTTTTCATAATAGGTTTCATGCCTCATCAGTTGTAAAAGCAATTAGGTTTTAAGTCAACATTGTCCAGGTAACTTCACATTTGTCATAACCACAAATGGGGAGGGGAAGTGACTGTTTGTTGACTTCAAGCAGGCTTGAGAGAGAAAGCACGAGTAACCCCCCACTATAGGTATCCTCCCCTTCTTCCTCATGTTTTGAACTGATGGCACATTCCTTCATTTTCTTTTTCTCTGCCTTCCAGATTGTGCTAGGAAATCTTTTGCATACACTGCAGCAATTGTAGCCATTTGTTCCTGAGACATATCTTCTATGTTGAGACAGTTTTTGCGAAGTCATTATGTGTTTTCTGCTGACTCGGATATTATTCGTCTCCTGTGTTTCTTCTTCATTTCTTACCTTTCTTGAGCAGAGCCAAATGTCTCTCCACCCCAGATGGCAAATATGTCTAGCTCTGCTATTAATCAAAAGCAGAAGGCTTCATCACTGCTCTGGTCCTTTGTCCAGATGTAATCTTTTCATTTTTCATACACTGAGTGGAGTTAGATTGGTCAGCGTATGGGTACCAAATCCAGGAATTGACAAGAAGCGTTTGTAGATCATTTGGAACTGTGCTTGCTCCTGTTCTATACAGCATTGATGTACCATCGTGATCCTGGATAGTATTGAACTGTTGGATTTCCCATTTTTTCACTGTAATGCACCTTCCCCTGATTATGGCTGTGCAAGCAATTCCATTCATCTTTCAATCTGTGTGGCCAAAATGTGATTCAGATCCAACTAAAGTGAATTTGAGATGAAGCAGAAGAGAAAGAGGAAAGTTCAAGCAACAAAATAATGCAGATGGAGCAAGGTACTCTCACTTCATTTGAGGCATCTTTAGAGCATCTCTGAATAGCAGAAATGTTGCATTATGCTTGTGTGCAGTGATGGGAAATGGCTCCTTTGCCTGGCGCTTTGGGTCTTCCTATAATGACAGGTGAATGTGAGTGTCATTCCTTTATGTTATATTTGTTTTGATTAAACAACTAGAACAAATTTCAGCTGAAGTGTTTGAGTGCAAGACTGTGCTTCACCCTGCAAAATACCCGCCACCTCACAGTCAGGGTGTACCAGCAGTTGTGGCATCTGGTCCCCTGAGGCAGGCTGGACAATTGGGGTCTGGGGAGTCCTCTGACATGTAGATGAAGATGAAAGTGTTTTTCATCATTTAGCAAAACTAACCCTATGAGGAAAATAAATCATCAGGAATTATTTAACTATTTTGATTCAGATTTCTATTTGATTGAAGCTTCATATCTCTTTAAGTAAGGATTTGGCACATTTTTGATCTTGATCATCTGTAGACATTAAATACCTTGTGGCAGCTTTCAGAAGAGAAGGTTGTTTATTGATTTTATTTTTTAGCTTAGTCACAGATTTTATTACTGGTAAATAAATTTAAAATTTCTACTGGATTATGAGCACCTCTGGGTGTGGTATTTCTGCATTTGGATGCTGGAGAGAAAAGTGCTGTATAGAAATGTGGTTACCAAAATAAACCAAACTACCATGTCAATTTGGTGGTGCAGAACAAGGGGCTAAAGGAGTTTCTAATGTATTTCGTATGACATTCCTGAGAGCACGGTCTAACATCAACACAATGTGACAGATGTCAAAGGACCTGAAGCTGGGCTTTGGAGGGGTCTCATGTTGCTGTAACTATTTGGGATCAGTTCAGGAAACACCTTAACTCCTGTCTGTCTTACAACACTCTCCAGTGATCTTTCACACTGATGTTGCAGAAGAGCGATAACTTCTTGCTCCCCCCACCCCAGTGCCTGACCTAAAGAATTGCTGCCTCCGCTATTGAGAGGAAAAAAAACCCTCACTTTTCAACTTTGGATCTATTACAGGCTTAAGATTTTATTGTCATTGTATGCCTTGATAATCATGTTTTCTAAATAAGAATGTGAACCTTTTTCCATCCATCCCTTCATCCTTCTTATCCTGCACCCTTCAGCGTCTCTCCTTTGTTATTGTGAGAATACAAACCCAGCAAATTCTTTGGAGGTTCAGCCAAGCAATAGAGCCTATAATGAATATATTTGGTATTCAGAAGGCTTTCATGTAGCTGTTCACAGGTGAGTCACTGTAATTCAGCAACTTTTCATTAACACTTTCTGGAACTGTCCCTGTTTTCTTCCTATTGATTTTTATTTTTATTATTATGAAATACCTTGGGAGCTGCTCAGCTTCTGTTGATGGTTATCAAATGCCAGCCCTAGCTATGCCAGGCTGGGTACAACTATTCACACTTATTTCAGAGGTAATTTATTTATCATTTAATAGCTAATAATAGCGATTTAAATAGCAGCAGAAAGGAAGGAGAGGAAAAGAGCAAATGGAAGAGAAAGAGATCGTAGAAGGAACTTGAAACATGCACAAAATCACTGCTTGCTATTGTGTCTGTCTGAGGTTATTCAAATTACCGTACACGTACAGATCTGACTGGACTACAGACAATAAACTTGTATATATCCAGCAGAACAAATGGGCTCTGCTTTGCCCTTTCTGTGAGGCATATTGCTATAGTACTGTCTGGGATTAGACATTTTTGTATTGATTAGGAGCATCTGTATTTCTGTGGTGCAGTCCTTTTACCTTAAGATCTAACTTGAAATATGAAAGCCACTGCAGCCCTTCGCATGCTGGGATAGAAAAATAAAGCTGATTGCTATCAGGGGCTCAGGAGTAATTCCCATTTATGAAGTGTCCCCCAGGAATACATTATGAGGGATGTACACTTTCTTCTGAGGTGGCTTTTATATAGACCAGGATAGGGCTGGCACTGGAATAGAATAGATTGGTTTCCTTCTAAGAGGGTCTCCCCGCACATCAGTGGCACAGCAGCAATGGTGACAGTGGTGTACGCATTGCCACTGTCTAAAGCAGATTTAAATGGGTGAAATATAGGGATTGAAGGATCTGAATCCCCTGTAAAACTACCAGTGGGATCCAGTTTTTCACCAGGTCGAAAGTTTGACCTGTTACATTACTCAGACAATAACAGCTAAGGTGAACAAAATGGTTTTGATCTAGCAGCTCCTAAGTACATTGTGTCCCCATCACTGCGTCCTTTCTCTGCAAAGGGAACACAAGAACAGAGATTTCTGCTTTTTGAGGCAAATATCTTGTTGCAAGTCCTTTTGGACTGGTGCCTAGTCTGCGAGTGAGAGCCTGACCAGTCCTCTGTACTGTGGTGACAGTGTACAACTTCTATCTAGGAGAATATAAAAAAACCTTAGCAAGAAAATGAGCAACTAAATAGTTAAAACGATAGAGAAGGCAGGAAAAAATAATTATTAAAGCTGTTGAGTTGCAGTAAAAGGAGCACATAGCCTGGAAGGAAAGCAGGTGGGCGAGCAAAGTGTCATATTTAGAGGTGAAAGTTGGCACTTGAACAGCATTTTAAAGTACTCCAAAGCCACCTCCACTGACATCTCAGCTGTATTGTATATTCTGTCAGAGGCTCCGGCTGCTTGGTGTATTGTGGCTGTGACTCACACACAGACCCTGCTGCTTGCTGCCACACTAGAGATTGTAAAGAGAGATATGGCAGAGGTATTGTGTGAGACATGAGATAAATATGTGCACGTTGTTGTTTCAGGGCCCAGCACACGCGTGTACCGGTGTAGATGAGTGCATGTGCATAAGGGTACAAATGTGAAAGCCAGTCCCTGTAGCCTCTGATAATTCACTGTGTTTTCTCTGTCCAGGTTAAATGTGATGCTGGCAAAAAGAACTTGTGAGAATTAGGCTGGAGCTGAGACTAGGAGGATGGAAGGAGGAAGATCCATGTTAAATTAACACAGCTTTTTTTTTTTTTGTCTGCAGAGCAGACATGTACTTAAGCTTAAAATCCCAGATCCAATTGCCATGAATATGGGGAAAGTTCACGTACAAGATGAAGACCCATCCCTTTTTGGCCCTGGCTAGTCTATCGCACTTAGTAATGCAGCCCAGATAAGGGATCTTCTCTGGGAGAAGCCCAGAGCAGAGCACTGCCACTTTCTCATCACTGTCCCAGTGCAATGTGAGAGGTGGGGGACTGATTCTGTCCTGGAATGGTGCAGACGGACCTGTGATGTGCTGGAATGACTCAGTGTGCACATGGGGCTGGGGGTGTTGGTAGAGAAGTAGGAAAGGATGCTGCTAGCTGAGATGGATTGGAAGAATTGTGTGGAAAGTTGTAACTCTGAAAGAATTGCATTGGGATGTAATGGCCAAAACAAACAAAAAACCACCCCTGTGTGTTGTGAATTTCACTGAGGAAAGGTTACGGCTTCCTTCTGCCCTTGTGCCTGTGGGTAGATGCTGAAAGTTCAGGCAGCTGCTGTCTGGACCGTGAGCGCCCAGCGAAGCCAATGTGCCAGACAAGGGCTGCTGTCAGAGCAGGAAGGAGAAGCAGACTCAGGGTGGTGTAAGAAGAAAGAATAAAAAGCATTCCTTTTGCATTGATTTGGGGATGTTCTCTCTATATTCGTCCTTGCTCACTCTCCCATCTTGCTTCCATTTGTTCCTGTTAAAACTTGTGGTTTTTAAATGGAGGAAAAGTTAATTTCTGGTAGGTCAAATTTCATTTTTAAAGTAATGGTAGTGTGCATCGTGGGTAAACCTTCAAATATATCCCTAGCCTTTTAAAAATACATAATCAGCAGCTTTATCTATGGCACATTATTCACCTTTTAAACTGCAGTGGCTTCCTTTTAAGTGTTAACAGTTACTACCTTAAATCCCTATTTCAACATGAGTTAGAGTTTGAGAATCTGTACTTGGGAGGCAGAATAAGCAATAGAAGCAGCTGAATGACAGAAAAAGATTCTGCTATCAGGCCAGTATCATCAGAAATTAAGAATAAGGGGAAGAATGGAAAGCATCTGTTCTCTATCTATTTCTCTGTCTAATCTGTTTATTCTGTCTAGTTTACCCACCAAGTTTGTACATCACGCTCTGTACTTCAGAGTTGTTTCTGAAGGTGCCATTTTACAGCATCCTCCAAAAAGCACCAGCATCTCATTAAAAGATAAAAGTCCAATGCAATTCAAAGAGAAAGCAAGCATCCATTTCAAATAACAGTGCAGTTTCATCTTCTGTTGAGCTGCAGGGGGCAGCCAAGAATTTGGGTAAAGTATTGCTACCTGGATTTATTTTGTCAGGCTTTCCCTAGTATTAATACTTATTTTTTTATTCTAGCACCCAACTTGTGTTTTCATCTATGAATAAGTGAATCATAAGAAGAGAGGATCCACTTTAGTATGTTAGTACAGTCAAGTGTCCTTTCCGACCGTGCTCAGCAATGGACTTTTCAAAGAGAGATGCAAGAAATTGCCATAGTGGATAATTACAGAAATACCCCTGGCCACTGGGGGAATGCCTTTCTGTCTTCAGACAGTGATTTATGTATACCTGAAAGAGGAGAATTTGTTGCCTTTCTGACTAATTATAATAACAATAATCCTATTTAATGAAATGTTCCAGTGCGCTCATTTTCTACACAAGCGCCTAATGCTTTTTGAGTCTTATGTTTCTCCTTACATTAGCTGTGTGTTGTACAGAAAGAAAAAGTATTTTCCTTCATCAGCTGGTCTTTCACCTTTGTAAATGCACCTTTGTCCTCTGCTGTAAGGGAGGATAATTGGGAGTGCCCAAGTTGCCAGTTATTTTGTAAACAACTATCAATTTCCTTCTTATGCGTTTGGTCATGAAAGATGCTCAATTTTTTTAGTCTTCCTATGCCTCTGACTACTTTTATCACCTACCTTGGAACCCTGCTTATATATGTGGTATCATTTAAGATATAAGAAGACAAGAATTCAAGATGGTTTTGCTAGAGAAAGTGCAGCATTTGTTAAAGTAACAGGTTTGTAATATTTTCAGTGCTGTCCATGTGCCTTGCCACTGAGGTTTAGTATTGTTCAAGATGGATGGTAGGTTCCTGGATTACTCAGCTTTATCCTCACGTAGTTTGATGAACTGTGTTGGAGAAACCATTTTGTCTTTAAGCAATTATATTGGAAGATTACTGGTCACGAGTAGAGTTAGTGAAGGAAACCAGAGTTTTTCATGTGAAATTGCGTGCCCATAAGAAATCGTGTCATTTTTTTTTAGACCTTTTACATTTCAGTGTTATGTGTCTGGCCTGCAGACAGTGCTTATTCTTACCTAAATAACCCTAAAAGGACCAAGCAGAAAAGAGACAAATGGATGAGGATGGGATGCTGGCAGTTTGTTTGAGGTACAGGACAGGAAGCAAAAGCAAGAAGGTTTCTAAGGGGTGGGTATGAAAGGGTAAGGGCAGGCCAAGACTCAAGCCCTCTCCCTGCCTTCCACTGCAGCTCATCGAAGTGATTCTCGATACCACAAAGAACCTGATGCCTTGTTATAAGGAGATCAAGATTAAAAAAAAGGGTTGGGTGGAAATATAAATAATGGATTAGGCTGAAAAATTGGTTTAGGCAGTTTGACAGTGTCTCTGAGGTGTCTTTGCCACTTTCAAGGAGGAGCAGATTGGAGACATGAGATGCAGAAACACAGCTTTTGTTCGCTTTTCTTTCTCTCCTTTTAAAATCATACCCAAACTCTTATTGTGCAAATGTACTGCTCGGGATCAAAGCCTCATCTTTGAGCAGAGAAAACCCCTGGAGAGGAAGGCCTGAAGGCTAAGCCCACAGTGCTGCTGCCGGCTGTATACTAGTCTATTTGAGAAGTCTAGTCATGCATGACCCAGCACCTGGCGATCCAGTGAAGTTGGGACCAGTGTACTCTGCGTCCTTGCATAACTTTTGATCTTTGTTCTCTCTGCCAGCTCAGGTCCATGGTGTGGTGGCCAGTGTCAGATATCTTTAACGCTCACCTTTATTGCAACATCTACTAATTCCTTAAATTTCTCAGAAGTTGAATTCTCTGGCATAGGGGCTGGAATTTATCTGAAAAGAGATAATAGATAGGATCACTAGAGGTTTCTGCTCTTTTCAGAATATTTTCCCTCATATCTCGTTTCTGGCATTTCCCACCCACTAACAGAATGACTCTTAAGTAACCAGCTCTTGGGGAAGAAGCAATAGGAAGGTGTTTAGTGAAACTTCAAAGGTGATTCCCCTGCAGGTATGTCAAGAGCAGCCATGAAAACTGCAGACTTGTTTGCACAGAGATTTCTACTGCCTTGTGGTGCTTTCCTGACTCTACTGCATCCCTTGTGGGATGCTGGATTTGTGTGCTAAGAAGGCTGCTGTTAACACAGCTTAAACAAGGCACCTCACAAACAGCGATACCCTTGATCCATCATTAAAAATGTCCTTGACAAACTGTGGCATCAGAAGAAAAGTTTGTGAGGATAATTGCTGGCAGTGCTGTTCTACCACTGATGTTACACAGAAAGCCCCAATACATTTTGTTTTAATTTTGGGGGAGGGAGCTGTATTGGTCTTGTTTCTTTCTTTCTTTATTTTTTTTTTTAAATTTTAAATGTTTCCCTGAAGG
>VZTO01023339.1:16122-31057 GCA_013400615.1 Syrrhaptes paradoxus | reverse complement strand
GCAAGAGCTGTTACAGTTACAGACAAGCCTGTGTCAGGGTCTGTAATGTGGCCTTAAGAAAGCTAAATAAGGAAAACACTTCTGATAGATAGTAAAAGTTGGTAGGTTACAAATACCTGAAGGATTCATCAGTCACACAAAACCTTCAAGGAGAGGAAATGGAGATGCAATTAAGAAAAGAATTCTCACAGGAAATACTAGGAAAATCTTTCCAATATTGAGATTCTTTTCTTTAAGAAGTAGAATTAAAAATGTTGATTTGAAGAAAGTTTTGGAAGGACTGTTATGTTAGTAATGGTACCTAGCAAATAAAGTAATGGCTGCTTCAGTGATGGTCTTTTAAATTCAGTATTACTGGATTAAGGTGGTACAAAAAGTTAATGGATAAACTGGAGCAGTATGAATTGAAGAGACCACATCTAAAGCTGTGAAACTGTCATCATATTGATTTGGGAAACATTGGTTTTGCTTGGCAGTTTATTTTTGTGGAAGTTCTTCTGTATGTTATCACCTCAGAAACTCAGCATTTGCATGACAATCTGATCCTGTCATAGAATACTTCTTTTTGCTTGCACTCCGTTGTTTAAACAACTGCTATAGCCTCAATAGGGCCAGGAATTACAGTTCTCCATTCGGGGTTTGTGTTTGTATTGCAAGGTATGTAATACATGGCGTGAAATTGTCTTTTACTAGCTACCAAACCTGCTTTTGTACCACTTCAGGTGTTTTCATTCAAAACTAAACTCCTGCTTGCAACAGGGAGCTGGAATGTAATGGTCCTTCTTTTGATGGACAGGAGAAAAGGCCANCTCACCACTACCTCCTAATCAGTGGAGTAAGCTTGGAGACAACCTTCTTAGGGTTCTTTTGACTAAAATTGGAGGTTGTTCATTTTATGGAAGTAGTTATATGAAACAAGTTCCTTGAGATACAGCATGACCTGCAGGGTATCATAAAATTGTAAATACTGTATGGCAGTTTCAACATAGGAAAGCAGCTGGATTCAAAGAGCCAACAGATGTTTGGTGTCAGTTTCTGACTTGATTAATCATACCCTGATGCTGCTTGAAAATCTGAGACACAAAGACCAGGATTTGTGATCACAAATAATTTGGCAGTGGCAGACTTCATTTGAATAGAAAAAATGTTTTAAATAAAGTTTTAAAGACTCAGAACTCAAGAAAGCAGGGAAAGGGGCATTTATACTTTTCTTGTAGACACTATCGGTGACATTCCCTGAAGTCCTTCTCAGTGGGGATTTGACACAATTACTAGCTACAAAACAAAGTTGCAGCAACTGAGTGTTGTTTCCCCATTTCCCATCCAAAGAATTGCAAGTTAGGTGTCTGCTGCTTCTTCTGGGCTGAAAAAATAAATAAATCTTTCTAACAACCAGCCTTTCTAGGTACAACAAATTAACTATGCAAACAGGTCCTTGTTTCCACTGTACATGATATTTTCTGATAGTAGCATACAGACAGCAGAAAGCTTGTTTTGGCTTTTGGTATAGTGTCTTATATAAGTTCAAAGAAAAAGATGTCTGTCCTTTGCCCTGTGCTCTTCTGGGTGTCTGGAGGGTGGCTCTGAGGCTGTTTTACCAAGGCAGCATTCTCCAGGGAAGGTGTGCCTGGGAGGATACCTTGCATTCTCTCCACCACTGTAAAATAAGTCATCATAACAGGTCTTTCACAATGCAGGAAATCCTATTCTCAGTCCCCTCAAGGACCCAGTGCAAAACTGATTGTTTTATGGTGCTTGCTGTTTTCTAGGTCTTCATGCTGGAGACTCAGTGCTCCCCAAAGACCCCTAGCAACAAGGAAGGGTTTGAACATGCCCAGTCATGCGTGCTCATCATTGACCTGCCACCAGATAAGAAACCAAATGGGCATACCCAGAGAAGGTAAAATATCTTCTCAGGAAAATACTGTGTCATTAAAAGCAAGATAAAAATATTGTCAGGCTGGCAGAGGTGTAAACTGAGCCTTTCAAACCATGCCTCTCCATAGCTGTCATCAAAGAAAAACACACCGATCAAATACAAATTAGGTTTTGTGACACAGGAGACAATTGTTTACTACTGCCTTCTCACTAAATGTTCCCATGATCGTACACGGATGAACAGGCACGTGCAAGAGCTGTTACAGTTACAGACAAGCCTGTGTCAGGGTCTGTAATGTGGCCTTAAGAAAGCTAAATAAGGAAAACACTTCTGATAGATAGTAAAAGTTGGTAGGTTACAAATACCTGAAGGATTCATCAGTCACACAAAACCTTCAAGGAGAGGAAATGGAGATGCAATTAAGAAAAGAATTCTCACAGGAAATACTAGGAAAATCTTTCCAATATTGAGATTCTTTTCTTTAAGAAGTAGAATTAAAAATGTTGATTTGAAGAAAGTTTTGGAAGGACTGTTATGTTAGTAATGGTACCTAGCAAATAAAGTAATGGCTGCTTCAGTGATGGTCTTTTAAATTCAGTATTACTGGATTAAGGTGGTACAAAAAGTTAATGGATAAACTGGAGCAGTATGAATTGAAGAGACCACATCTAAAGCTGTGAAACTGTCATCATATTGATTTGGGAAACATTGGTTTTGCTTGGCAGTTTATTTTTGTGGAAGTTCTTCTGTATGTTATCACCTCAGAAACTCAGCATTTGCATGACAATCTGATCCTGTCATAGAATACTTCTTTTTGCTTGCACTCCGTTGTTTAAACAACTGCTATAGCCTCAATAGGGCCAGGAATTACAGTTCTCCATTCGGGGTTTGTGTTTGTATTGCAAGGTATGTAATACATGGCGTGAAATTGTCTTTTACTAGCTACCAAACCTGCTTTTGTACCACTTCAGGTGTTTTCATTCAAAACTAAACTCCTGCTTGCAACAGGGAGCTGGAATGTAATGGTCCTTCTTTTGATGGACAGGAGAAAAGGCCATGCAAGATGTCTTGATTCTTACATAGCCATACAGAAATATCCCCCAAGAGCACATGGTCTGTTGCCTTGCCTTCAGAGAACAAGGCCCTGCACAGAGACAAAGAAAAGTTGAGATCATGGTCAAAAACCTTCCTTCTTGGTGGGACAATATCTGCTTTATCCAGAGGTTTGCAGATTGTTCTTGTTATAATGAATTCAAAGCAGAAGACTGGAGTAATCCCCTCGCGTGGCACGTAAGGCTGTGTAATCTAACAGGCTGCACTCCTAAAGGTAGCATGGGTCCTGCTTGTCTTTAAACAAACAAATAAATAAAGCTTGCAATTAATACAAACTCTGAATGCTCTCACACTGGCTTTGTCTAAACAACTGCAAAAAGTGTATATGCCAATAGGCCAATGTTACCCAAGCAAAACAAAAACAGGGCTTAAAAATTGACTGTGCCGCTGTTTTTCATATTATTTGCTACAGCAGTGCAGTAATATATGTCTTGCTAGTAACTGTGGCCTTTCAAAAGTTTTACTTTAACCTTAGTGGGTTTTCTCTTCTCCCTTTTTGCTTTTGTTTCCTTGATGCTGCATCGCTTCACAGGAAGCTGGGGTAAGGGAGCTTTTCTTCCTAAAAAGTAATAATATGTTTCAATTTGAAACTTCAGGCAGAATAAGAAAACACTATCCTTAACCAGCTTTGGCATTGTGTGTTTTTACCTACCATTTTGTACTAGTTTCTTTTGGAATTGAGCAATAGTTTAAACTGTCCTTGTAAACTACATTTTTGTCTCTTACAAGGAAAGCAGATCTCCTTCATTCTGATCCTGCTTTTGGAACAGGATTAGTCTCTTGAAATCAATGCAAGCACTCATTTAGCTTTATACATGCTCTTAAGCGCTTTTCTGAGTCAGAGCCTCTAATGATTTTTACAGCAGAAAACTACTTCCCTCTAAAGAACGCCAATGGATGTATTAATGATCAAGATTATAGCACTGACAGATAATAAGACTCTTAAGTTTTACTGATGTATCAGCATTGACAGCTGTGTCATGGTAGGTGAACTGACATAGGTAAATTAACCCAGGAAACACAGTTTTATCTGACCTTTGTTTTTTTTCCAAGTGTTGCATTCTCAAAACTGAGTTTTGATATGATTTTTCAAAAAAAAAATAAGACTTTGTTTTGGTATATTGAAAACACTTTTGAAAGTTGTTTAATGAAAGTAGAATAATTTCTGCAACAAAAAAAAGTAAAGGTCTATAGCTGAACATCTTATGTTACATGAAGATTTACTTTGATGTAGACCTAAAAATTCAGTAGTGCAAGTGAACTGAAAAATCTCTTCCTCACTCTGTAGTAGTGCTAATTAAAATGTGACCCATCATAGTTCCCTAAATCAAAAAAAAAAAGTAGCAGTATGTGCCCCAGAGCATCAGCTCCACTTAAAATATTTCTGCTGTAATCTTATGCAAAGCAGATTGCGGTTTTTTAAAATGCCTTAAGATAGGTTTCACAGTTTATCATTTTAAATCCATGAGATACCAAATGACAATTGTGTCCACTCTTCCTTTCTAGCTTCTGTTGCCTGTAAGGCTCACAATTTTATTTACTGGTGAATGACCTGAAAACTTTGATTGCAGGAATTTGACATTCCTGGGTACCCTATACCAATCAAAAATCAGTGAGATCTATAACAACTCACAGCATCTCTCTAACAGAAGAACAGCTAAAAATCACTTTATATTATACGTGAGAAACAGGGTTAGCAACAGATATTTCCATGCTAGGCTCTCTGTGTTCAAGTTGAGGTCTTAAGAGCAAACAATGAAATGAGCCTTCAGTGAGACTTAAGCTTCTTGCATGTTCCATTGCACTGCTGATGTTTCTGTAGATGTTTTTTGTTGGTTGGTTGTCTCTCTGTGTTTTATTTTTAAGAGGTACCCCTGGCATTTGTGGAAATGGAAATGGAGTGGTAAACTAGTTTTGGCCTCAATTTGTCATGGCAAAAATTAAGGTTTGCTGAAATGCCAGTAGAGGAATTTTAAGGCTATTTCAACTTAGCCAAAGTTCAGCAACAAAACCAGAAAATACACTCTGGGACTGATGACAGAAGTACTGCATAACTTGTGTGTTAACAAATTTCTCAGTTACAGCAGGCTGAACTATTGACAGTGCTTAGAACTGCCATGAAATTCAAACACAGAATGTTTCATTGCTCAGTGTTAGACATGTCTGGAGAAAAGGACAAAAATTACAATAAGGCTTTGTTTTAATAGCACTTCTGCACAAGTGCCATTAGCCTGCTTGCTGTGGACAGTTATTTTTCTTAACCAATGTAAGTGTCTAACGTTCTAGGAAAGTATTTGAAAGAGCAGGTGAAAGACCATTCTAGACAGCTTTATCTTCCTCCACTTTTCTGTAACAAGGCTCTGGAAATTTAGCCTTTCATTTGCATCTTTCGTGTTAGATTCTAAAACATTTAGTATTCCTGTAGTTCCAGTAAAAGCACAATACACCATTTTATTTTTTTTTTTTTTCCCCTCCATGCTTGGTTTACCAAGTATTCCTTTCAGGACGATAGTGGTAAGCTTGTTGTCCCACCAAGTACTGCTCCAGAATTTATATGACATCTTACTGGAAGAATTTGTGAAAGGCCCTTCTAACTTGGAGGAGAAAATGACAATACAAGTACCAGAAAACAAGTTGGCTGGTTTTCTCAGGTACATTTCTATGCAAAACCTGGCTATCATCTTTGACTTACTGCTAGACTCCTATAGAACAGCCAGAGAGTTTGATACCAGACCTGGGCTGAAGTGTTTGCTGAAAAAAGTGTCTGGCATTAGTGGAGCTGCCAACTTGTATCGCCAGTCAGCAATGAGTTTCAACATCTACTTCCATGCTTTGGTTTGTGCAATCCTGACAAACCAGGAAAACATCACTGCAGAGCAGGTGAAGAAGATCCTCTTTGAAGATGATGAGAGAAGCACTGACTCCTCGCAGCAGTGTTCTTCAGAAGATGAAGACATTTTTGAAGAAACCGCCCAGGTCAGTCCCCCACGAGGGAAGGAGAAGAGACAGTGGAGGGCTCGAATTCCGTCTCTGAGCGTGCAGCCTGTCAGCAATGCAGACTGGGGCTGGCTAATCAAGCGGCTCCATAAGCTCTGTATGGAACTGTGCAACAACTATATCCAGATGCATCTGGACCTGGAGAATAATGTAGAGGAGCCTCCAGTGTTCAAAGGTGACCCTTTCTTCATTTTACCATCCTTCCACTCAGAAACCTCCACCCCATCAACTGGAGGGCAATCTGGGAAGGACACACCATCAGAAGATGACCGGAGTCAAATCAGGGACCAAGTGGGAGACAGCCTGACACCCCAAGGAGGGAATGGAGAAATGTTGCTGATACCCCCACCCCTAAGTCCTAAACCAGAGAAAAAAGAGCAAACCAAGAAGAAAGAATGGTGGGAGAATGCTGGCAACAAGATCTACACCATAGCCACTGACAAAACAATCTCCAAGCTCATGACAGAATACAAGAGAAGAAAGCAGCAACAGGCCATGACATCCTTCACCAAAGAGGTCAAAGTGGAAAAGAAAGGGGAGCTCCTAGGCTCAAGAGGGCCAGACTCACCCATACTCCAGCGGCCACAACATCTTATCGATCAATGTCAAATGAGGCATTCATTCAGTGCTGGTCCAGAGATCCTGAGACAAGAGAAGAGACCACGCTCAGGATCCACAGTCAGTTCCCTGAATATATCTGTTAGGGATGCTGAGGCACAGATACAGGTAGGACATACTTGCAGAATGCTAATAATAATAGCAATAATTTAAAAAAATTATTCTTTTGTATTGTTTTTATTATAATCTCTTTATTGAATGTCTTAATCACAAAAAGAAGTCATCATGATGAGGACTGACTATTTCAGCAGCTAGCACTGATAAAAACCTGATTTTGTCCTATCAAAAGACAATCAGTCTTCAGGGCAGTGTTACCAGACATACTAATACAGCTTTCAAGACCATTTCTGTGACTGGGGCCAAAGCTGCACTAAGTCCTAAGAACTAAAAACATACGATGAACTCATTGCTTACTGCTAAGAACTCTAGCCCACTTAAGGGCTTTTGAAAAAGTGATGCTGCCTGTCACAATGTTTTTGTACTTAAGAAGGTTTTTTGTTAATTCTACAGCAGAAATAGTAGGCTCTGTTGCTAAACAGAAGCTTGCTGCTTGCATGTCTGAGTGAACAAATCAGTAAGTTTGTTCACTGTGGGAGGAAAGAAAAGATGATGAAGGAAGAGTGTGATACCTGCAGACCAAAGTCAAACAATAACTTACAATACTGAGTGTGAGTTAGTTAGGAAGACACAGTGAGCCTGAAATTAATATACTGGCATTACTCTCCTCTTCATGAGGCTGCAAGCACCAGTTATCTTATTTTCTGCTCATCTATTTAAGAAGGTCTTCTAAAGATATTTTTTTTTGTATCCAATATAGGCATGGACCAACATGGTGCTGACAGTTCTCAACCAGATTCAGGCCCTGCCAGACCAAACTTTCACAGCCCTGCAGCCAGCAGTGTTCCCCTGTATCAGCCAGCTGACTTGCCACGTGACAGACATCCGTGTCCGCCAGGCAGTGCGGGAATGGCTGGGAAGAGTGGGCCGAGTTTACGATATCATAATTTAAACTTAGCTGTGCTCTGTTGCAAGGGGGAGAAGACATCCAAGGTATACAGCAAAGTAGTATTTGGGGTTCATTAACTGCCTATTTGTTGGTGATAAATTAAGTAACAGTGAGCTTGTCGATGTATATCCTCTATCCACTTGAGACTGTGTCCCCGTCACTCACACTAGAAAAGGAGGCAGAGCATGAATGTGTCCAGAGGCATCTGGAAGAGCCCTAGAACCCAGAAACTGCAAGTAAACCAGGCTTGTACCTAAAGAGGTGATACATTTCAGTGGCATTCATTTTAATTCAAATTTGCAAGAGTGGGAGCCACATGAAACTCTAGCTGAATGTCCACAAGTGTGGAACACAACTGTCATCTGGATGTCAAACCAGGAAAGTAAGCCTATGTAACTTAAAAAAAAAAAATAAATAACAGTCAGGAAAAAGGTGGGAGTCTGGGACAAGGAAAAAAGGTGACACTTGTTTGGGGTGACTTTTTTTCCTTCTGAAATTATCATGAGAGAAGAAAGCCAAATAAAGATTATTGTAGAAATTATATGCCTCACTCACTGGAGAAAGTGGAAATTTATATTGTTCTGAGAAGAGCCTTTGAAGTCTGGTCACATTCAGGGTAGCTAGTAAGTGACTATTAAAGTATCCTGGGTCTAAAAGTGGTGAACCAAGCACAGACCTTTCATCCTTTCACTCTTGTGGAATATTGCTTAAAATGGCACTGTCAAGCCACCCTCTCTACAACACTGCCCTGGCTGCCTCTTCAGTTAAGCCTACAGCTGATAATTTTTCCATGTGTCTAGTTCCACTTAAGGGCAACAGGGAAGTTTGTTTTGCTGTTTCCTATGAAGCTGGGGGGGAAAAACAGACCACAGAGCAAACACCAGCATGGGCCAATATCTAGCATTCAACTAAATGGAGTAGAGAGAAAGTATTCCTGTTTAAGCAACACTCCAGCTATGTAGTTCCACACTTTTACTGGAAATCTATATGTTTGGTTATGTAGTGCTGCTGTAGCCAGGAACACCCTAATCGCCTCTGGTAAACTTAGCCTCTCGCTCCACATTGAGCTGAATCAAGATGGAAAACAGTCTGAAAGGAAGGTTTCTTTCTTGTTTCTTTTCCGTTTCTCATCTGCTGCTGTAAATGGAAGGGGACAGATCCTCATGGAGGTACATCCCCCTCGTGCACCAGCACTCCTCCAGGGACTACTACAATTTGCTGATACTATTAAGGGGGAGGATTGACTATTATTGACGCAGCGAAGGTTTACCTTGCTGCACAGGTTATGTCACAGCCCTTGGGACATTCCGTCTCATACCCCCATGCTATATAATTTGTTGATGAGAAGTTGAAAGAATTTGTTGAAAATAAGTTGATTCTAATGTTAGGTGACCCCTAAATTATGTTCTCCCATGGCTTTTAAAATGTGCACACCAACTAAACATACAGCTTCAGTCCCTTCTCCGAAGCATCCTCAAAATAGCATCTCTTTGTATCAGGCCTGGACTTTGCACAGCTAACTGCTTTTAGCATCTTAAACCTAGAAAAGAGAGGGAGCCAAGAGGCTCCACGGAACAGCCATCACTCAAGCTGATCTGTTTATAGGAGTCTGCCACTATCCTCCTGCCTTCTCCCTCCGTTGCCCACTTCCCATTTGTTACCTGCTACACTTGTGCAGGGCATATTTTTCCTGTAACTTTCTGCAGGGTTCCTGGTTCCTTTTCTTTCAAAACTTCTCTTTGCTAAATCACTTCAAGGACATAAAAATTCCTTGAAAAACAACACTTTCTTACCAACTACATTGACTTTATACATGAATAATTTTGCAATTATATCAATTGTCAGTTTCCCCCCCCACCAGTTTTGATACTTCCTTGGGGAAAGATGAGATTAGCCTTTGGTATATGGGAGATGGTGGCATGGTTTGATTTCTGTTGCCATGTCTTTCTTACACATCTTTAGGTAGAGTAAAAGGGTGGTTATATTCCTGTTAAAGTTTTTATTGGGCATCTGTACAGGGCTGCTTTTAAAGCAGTATGTTAATTAGGCAACAGCAGAAATCAGAATAATAGCCTGTATGCAAAACACCCGACTCCACTGTTGAATGAGAGGAGTTGAATCAATGCAGATTCTTGCTTTAGTAATCTAAAAGTAAAGCAAATCCCTAAATTATGTTGGAGAAGTAAAACTGACAACAGTAACAATGGAATCACTCGGGACTACAGAAGAGGGCCTAATATCTATAAAATACTGTGGTTTACTCTGGTTAAAACAGAAAGAAAAGCTCTAGGAGTGACAATATCACCACACCTGTCAAGCCCATGAACACCACATAGTTTATTGTTATTTGATTAGCCCCCTTCTTGACCCAAAATACAATTTAATTTCAACTTTTTACACTACACATACTATCCTGGAAAAGGAATAAATTTGCTGTATTGCTGTTGCCCTATTTTAAATTTTGTCCTCCAAATTATGCACTAAGTGCCCATTGTCACCCTCCATGCCTCTGTTCATTAACACCACTCCACAAGAGGTCATGAATAACATTGAGTAATTCCAGAAATGTAATTTTAAAGGCTGTGGATGGGTGTGTGTGTGAAGGAATCTTTGAAGCAGCAGGCTTTACATGAGCGAAGTTTAGCACGTGCTGCTATTCCTTTTAAGCAAGGGAGGAGGGCAACCCATTGCCACTTCAGGAACCATTGCTGAGAGATGCAGAAGCTTTCTGATGCACCTCCAAAGTACAAATAAATATAAAATGGAGTTGGTTCATCAGATTCTCAGCTATTTTTTTTTTTTTGCTAGTTTAGCCATATACATCAGCACGACCCAAAGAAGCACAACAGCAAACGCATGAAGTCACCATTTCATAGACCCGTGCAGTCTGTTCCATACAAACTTTGGGCTTAAGGCAGCCAGCGTGCTGCCTTCAGGCCTTACAAAGCAAGCTTTTAGCCCAAAGGAGGAGTCCACCAGAATAGTCCAAGGAGGCTACTGCTACCAGCATGCCCTAAGCTTCAGAAGGGGACTCCAACTCTGAACACCCCAATCATGTCTAGCTACAGCAGCTTTTCTGCTTTCCACTTATGAGTGGGGAAGCACCTTGGCCAATAGCACAAAGCAGCCCATGTATCCACACACATAAGTCTTTCTCACAAAACCCGTTCAAATCCTTACTTATAGCCCTATAACGTAATGCATGAGCTAACAGCAGCATACTACCAGCTTTACTGTTGAATCAGAACATTTGAGCCTTGAAAAACCAGTCTTGTGTATTATAGGCTGAGCTTGCTCTTCCTCTTTACTCTGGTTAATGACCACATTCTTCTCTTTTCTTGCACTTACATTTTGTCATAAATTTCTATAGAAGTTGAGTGTGATTTTTATTGAAGTGGCCAGTTATTTTTATTTAACTGCTTAAATAAATAAAGGTGTAGTGGTTTGGCATCCTTCTCAGGTACCAGAGCTGCACCTCTGCTGCCTTTGCTTATTTCACACCACCCTCCTCAGGGCCACCACAGCAATCAGAGGCAACAACATCTGTTTTTAAAATCTTGCAGGCAGCCACTAAAAGAGAAAGTAAGTTAGTTATTGTTGGCCAGCATCAACTACCTTTGCTCACATGGAATAGCTCATCACCATGCAGGTATTTAAAGTTGAAAAAACCAGCATACTCATCAGAGAAGTGCTGTTTTTTCTTGTGTAACAGGAGCATGGTCTGACCCCAACCGAGATGGTCTCAGGCCCCTGCATATGTTTGCACTTTATTCTGTAGTGTGAATATATGCAGATATGCAAGATGGTTTATGTATAGATTCCTGTAGTTCCAGTCACTGTCATTCTCTGAACATTCTGCATATTTAGAGAGTGATAATCCACATTAGTAGTATGTTTATCATACTCTCTGAATATTTGTGTCACATTAGCAATAGTTAACACAGTTGTTCTGATAACTTCCCCACAATAGTCTTTCCTGCGTGTTCAGCAGCCATAGAATTACCACCACTATCCCTTGGTCAATGTGCTTTCATGTCTTTAAGATGTTAAGATACATATTTAATACTCTCCTAGGGGTAAATACTCACTTGAGAATAACTGACTTAATTTAGCATCTAGAAAGAATTATTAGGGAAAGATTTACATAGACCTGGACAAAACTTTGCTTGTTGAACTTGAAGCACAGACACCACAGCTTTTGCCTCATCACAGATAAATAATTTACGTCCCCTGAACTATAGCTGGCTTGTGCAAAGGCCAAGCTGAGTTTATAACCATGACCTGTAGGGTACTTTGCCTTTCAATTTGAGCTTCAAGTTTTGTTTAAAACATAAACCTTACTGTAAAATTCACTGCCAAATCCTCACCTGCCAAAGATATAACCCCCATGTGTAAATACCTTGTGTTACCATATGTAATCTCCATCTTCACTTGATATAGTAGCATCTCAGCACTGGTATCTCTGCTGCAGAGCTTTTTGCAGCACCAGTATGAAACCGAGTGGCAAACTAGTGAGCAAATAGAAAGGTCCAGCTCCATGTGCTGCCTGCACTTTGTACCTCTCTCCACAGCTTGGGCCCGTGCTCAAAGTGCCTAAGCTGTTGAAATTAATGAGAGTTACATACCAGGATATCTTTAATACTCAGGACTCAGTGGTTGAATCCTTCAATCCCTACATACAGGTTCATAAGGTCTCAGGAAAGGGGAAGTCCTATACAGTTCCTGATATCATCCCCTCTGCTGTTGTCCTCTATATACCTTCTGCTTGAAAAATCCACAAGAGCCAGCACATATTCCCATGCATCCCAGTGCCCCAAAACAGAACCTTCGCTTTTGCAGAGATCCAGCTTTTAACAGGTAGGAGGCTGACCACAGCAAGCCAAAGTAATTTATTTCTACATAGCACATCTGTGTAGAAACTTATTCAGAATTTGAGCATGTGGTTTGGCTATTTTCACCTTTAGCAACCTATTCTAGAAATGCCATTACTCAGTGATAAATTGTTTTTAATTCACAAAAAAAAATTGAAGTGCTTTCTTTCCTTGCTTTTGTGGGCACGTGCTAAGATTAGGCTTAAGCAAGCTATTTACTCATTACTCTGGTTATAGTCATTTCTGGGAAGATCTATGTACAGTGCTAATCATGGCATATGACACAAAATACAGTTAGGGGTTTTTTTTCCAATTTCTGATCATTCCACAATTATTTGAAGAAATAATGCAGTACTGTCAGTTAAAAAAAAAAAAAAGTCTTTTTTAGTATAAGAGGACCAAGTTACCATAGCACAGAAGCACAAGTGTTGGATTTTATGCAATGCAGATAACAGCATCCTGCAGCTAGAGATGCCTCTTCACTGAACTTCCCTATTTTAAGTAGAGCTTCTGTAGGGAAACAACATAAAGGTCTCTTAGCAGCCCTCACCAGCAACGTGCCTGGGACTCCGGGAAGTTGTACAGCTGCAAGGAAAAAGTCACAGCTCCTCTTTCTGTTGTTTCCACTGATCCCCTCTCAGAACGTACACTTTATATGTGACACTAACTGAATGATATCATACTAAACAAAGAGCTTTGGCCCAAACATGGGGGACTGGCTATTTAAAAAGAAAAAATAAGCACATGGCATAAGCATGTATCAGTCTTTTCACTTAGTGCTCAGAGGTCTCTAAGGTAAAAACTAAAGCAGAGGGAAGAAGAAATGCCCTAATTCTGTGGGTATCAGTGGAGCTACACTGTACAATCCTGGACTAATGCAATAATGAACTCACCTGTGGGACCAGATCCCTCATTCTCATTATTTTTTGCAAATTTGTGAGTCGAGGTTTGCATAGTCTCCACTTCCACATTGAATCAGGGACATAAGGGCATTTTTTTGTTAAGAAACATGGCAACAGGATCTATTTCAATCCTTTTTCCCCAACACCCTACTTTTCAGGAAAAGGTAGTTATGTATTTCCATAAATTTCATCTAAATACCATGGAGCACCAAGGGCCCTATGTCCTGTCCCTGCATTTCATTCAGATGGGCTGCAGTGAAGTGTCATGCTTCACAAGCAGCAAGCTGAAATGAGAGCTCTGAGCTAGCACAGAGGCACAGGCACACAGGTTTAAGCAAGGAACAAGCATCACGTCCAGAAGCAGGCTGTGGCTCTTGAGCCCCCAGTTCTGCAGAAGAAAGCAGGATTCCGTACCAAAGAGAGAACAGCCAGGAAGGGCAGAGCACAGCCGTGACAGAGCCCTGTACTGCACGGTTTGCTGGAGCAGATGGGAGCAAGAGATTTGAGAAGTATGAAATGATAGAAGTGAGCACCTTTCAAGTTCCCCCACTTTTCCCTCATACTTTTTGTCATTATTTGTGAGACTGCAAACATACTTGCACAGGTCTTTCAACCAGAACTGAAAACTGAAAGCAAGCCAAAGGGAGCGGACACTCCAGTTTGCCAAAGATCAAATACTTTCCTGTTCAAAAACTAAAAATCAAATTTTATTTCCATTATGATGGCTGCCATAGGAAGCATTTTACCACAAAATATGATTCCCAGGACTTCATCTCTCTAGCTGTATATTCAGGAGGAGCCACTAATACTTTTTAAGAGAGACTGTAAATTGCCTTGTCAAGTAAGTGCTTACATTGACTTTACCTTCTACTGAGTTCATACCTAGCTGCAATTCCCTGGTCTCATCCGTGTTTCCTCCCTCTACCTTTCTGCTCTTCTTTAGAAAAACACCTCCATGTGTCTGCCACGTCCTGTTGTGCTGCTAGCTTTGGTTTTGTCCTTGGGTATCCAGGGGTCAGGCAGTCACTGTCAGCTGGCTTGCAAATTGTATTTTGTGTATATTTTATTCTGACTGAATTCTGAAATGGAAATATTTTAAAACAAAAATTATAAACTATTAATGTTGCTTGTGTTGTAGAATAAAGAAGAATGCAAATTAAATTATGCTTTGGTTTTGTCTAAAGAAAGTTATTTTACAGTTCTTGATGAAGCAAAGGAGCAGAATTGAGAAAGGGCCTGAAATACTTGGTACGTACCAGCAGGACTGCATAATTCACTGATGACCTGAGGAAATTAGCCACTTCGAACTGCTGGGTTTTTTTCAGTGGGAGCCGAGATCTAAACACTTGTAACAAATGAGCCCTATACCACTCCTAGCCAGAGTCTGGGCTAGCAGGGGTGGAGAAGGATGAAGCTACTGAGACAGCTAAAGGTGCAAGTAGACACTATGGGGGATTTTAAAGCATCTAAACGACTGAAGCATTTCTCCCTCCACTAAATAAGGAAAATACTTTTGGCTTTGATTTCATTACAGATGGAATTTAAAAAA